>CAUYPK010114198.1:0-11972 GCA_963574355.1 Loris lydekkerianus | reverse complement strand
AAAACCAGAGATGTTGGCGTGGATGTGGAGGAAAGGGCACACTTCTACACTGCTGGTGGGAATGCCCACTAATACGTCCCTTCTGGAAGGATGTTTGGAGAATACTTAGAGACCTAAAAATAGACCTGCCATTTGATCCTAGCACATTGTACCCCTTGATTGCACTAATGTACACAGCTATGATTTAACAAAAAAAAAAAAAAAAGAAAGAAAGAAAGAAAGAAAGAAAGAAAGAAAGAAAGAAAGAAAGAAAGAAAGAAAGAAGAGAGAGAGAAAAATCACTCATTGAAGAGATCACTTTTTGGTATTAGCCAACATAGGTTTTAATTTTAATAAAGGCATTACATTTAAAAAATAGAAATCAGAACAAGACCTGTTGTAATCCCCACAAATCCCCACTTTGCCCACTGCTTCTGTTTGCCCCACAATCTTCTTTCCAGTAAACACAGGGTTAGAGTTTTGCAGGCACGTTCCTTCTCTTGGCTCACAAGAGACTGGGAGGCCCTTGATCAGTTATGGAAAGTTTTTCAGTTATAAAATAAAAATAATTACACTGAATGTAAAACTTTATGATGACCCATTGTACTTTACATAAATTTTGATTTTTTACAACCTGAAAGATAACCAATCTGTGTTATCTTCATTTTTTTGTCTTAGTAAAACATGTCAAAATTGTCAAAAACTTTACTTCATAGACAGAATAACTAGTTGAAATTAGTAAATAAATCACATTGATTATTTTCAAGAAAATGCATTTGAATTAAATAAAATTTTTAAGTGACTCAAAATAATCTGCTATACCTACCTAGCAAATATCCTTTGGGGACAATAGTTCAGTGATGGGCTGGTCTATGCTGTCAATACTCACATAAGAACATATCTGGAGTAATTTGAAGATTTGCAAAACTTTTTTAATAGGGTAAACATTTCTCAGAAATATTAATTATAATAGTAATCACTTAAGAAAGAGTTGTGTTACAAGGAAAAAATTAAGTCCAGCCACAAACCATCAAGAGCATCAAATAAATAAAATCAAATGAATGAACCTGCATGATAATTAACACTGCTTTCATATACAAAGGGAACAGCCACATGTGCTCACAATTTGCTCTATTTCACATCTCATGGATCGGATTGCCTTTTAAAATCATTGTCTATAAAATCATCTCTGGTCTCTGACTGTCCACTCAGATATGCAAGTATTGCCGATTACATAGAGATATTTAAAAGCGTAAGTCCCAAATTAACCTCCTTTCTCTGATGGAAGCTGATGAGAAGGAATCTAGATTCCTCATTCATCAGACAGAAGACCCAGTAGGTGTTAGCCACCAAAGAATCAAAGAGAGATAAGACATCATAGTTTAGGCATAGATCATATTTTATTTAAGATTAAGACTTAAAAAAAACCTGAAAGATTACAAAGATCATCTCATCCAACTCTCATTTTACAGGTGAAAAAATTAAGCCCTAGAAGAGTCAAAACTATTTGTTTAATTTACATGTCATTTGACGTGTATACAAGTTGGAGAAGGATGATGTATGACTACGATCTTTTGACCTGCAGGGAGACTCTGTTGCATAATTCGTTTATGTGACCATTTATCACTTTATTGCAGAGTAATTGTCTTTCGCTTTGGCTCAAAACAGGTTTGTTTGTTATTTCCTTAAGCAAACCTCTGTCTGAGCAGGCAGTTTGGAAGAGTGCTAATTAGATCAAGGTCCTGTGCAGTCTCTTGCTGGGATCGCTTGGTTTGGTTACCAAGTGCCACAGGCTTACGTCTCTCTAGGCATCGCACAAGCACATCCAGAGTGAACTAGGGAAGAGGGTGCAGCTAAACCCTTTGCCTCCATGTCCTACTGACAGTCAATCTGTAGACAAAACACTTACCTTGATGATAACCCGGTAAACAACTCAGTAATCACTCAGAGAAAGTTCAGTCTTATTTTGTGTCTCTGGTCTCTTCCACGTCAGCTTGCCTCGCAGCAGTAGTTAAGGCGGCATCCACGCCAGGGTAACCGTTTGGAAGAAGACGTAAGCCATAGTGAATAGAAGAGTCTGGAAACTCCAGTTTTATTAAGATAGTCATCACTCAGGGAGAGCAGCCGAAAGATGAATCTTTATACTAATCATGATTGCCCCTTCTCCTTGCTAATGAGCAGTCTGGCCATGGCCGTGTGTAGCCCAGTATCTGGACGGGGTTTCTGTAGCTGAAACGGTTAGTCTTTCCCTTCCACGCCATAGGCTTGTTTCTGGGAAACAGCTGTCCACTGTCCTTCCCAAGCCCCTTCTCCATACACAGGGTCCTGTGGTTAGTTCTATTCAGCAGACTGTGATCAGAAGGACAAGACAGCCAGGTAATGTCTCCATCCCTGCCCCTGAGGTCCCAGGGTCAAAGGAGGCTGGATTAGAGCATCGTGTGGTTTGAGGGAAGTCATCCAAAAACACCCACCCGGGACTCTGCCTGAGTGAGTAACTGTGTGGTGCGAAGCCACTTCTCTAACTCGGCATCTGTTTCTGTTCTTTTTTAGAAAGGTTTATTTTATATTTAATTGACAAATACTTATACTGCATATATTTATGAGTACAGTGTGATATTTCAGTCCCTTCTGGAATGAATGATCAAATCAGAATAATTTGATCCATCACCTTAAATATTTACTTTTTGTTGTGGTTAAAACATTTAAAATTCTCATTTAGTGACTTTGAGGGTAGAGTGCACTATCAGGACTGATAGCAACCTCCTGACCTTCCAGTGCAGGGGAACATGAGAACTGAGTCCTCCCACCTACCTGGAGCTGTCCTTCCAGGACCAACACTCTCCTCTCCCCACCAGCACCTCAGCCTCTGCTGACCACCTCTGTGCTCTCCTGTGAGCTTGACAGTTTTAGAACCCAAGGGTAAATGAAATCGATGGTATTCATCTTTCTGTGACTGGCTTTTCATTTAACATCATGCCCTCTGGCCTCCTTCACGTCACCTCAAATGACAGAATTTCATGTTTTCTAAAACTAAACAGTATTAACATTTCATTGTGTCCATTTGCACATCTTTGAAATCCATTCACCTATTGAGGTACACGTAGGCTGTTTCCCTAGCTTGGCTACTGTGAAAAATGTATAGTAAGCACGGGGGGTGGGGGGTGGGGTGGGTGCAGACTTCCTTCAGCATGACGATTTCAATTCTCAGACAAATGGCTAATATTTTAAAAATTCAGTGTCTTCAAACTACGCAACAACAAGAGAACAACCCTGTTAAAAACAGGCACAGGCCATGAAGAGACGTTTCTCAAAAGAAGACATGAATGCTGGACCACAGTAAACTGCAGGGTCTTATGGTATTTCTATTTTCAGCTTTTTCAAGAAACTACAATACTGTTTTTCAGAATGGCAGCATTAATTTATACACCACCAACTGCGTGTTCGGTTTCTTGTTCTTCCAAATCCTCCAGCCCTTGTTACCTTCAATCTTCTTGATGACAGTCGACCTAGAAAGTGTGGAAAGCCACCTCATGTGGTTTCAATTTGCACTTCTATAATTTATTAGAAATGCTGAGCACTTTCTCGTGTGTCTGTTGTCCGTTTATCCAACTTCTTTTGAGAAATGTCTTGTCATGTCCCGTACCTGTTTTTCATAGGGTTGTTTTCTTATTGAGTAGTTTGAAGACATGGACTATTTTAAATATTAGCCACTCATCTGAGGTGTGACTTGCAAATATTTTCTCCCAATCCACGGATGTCTCTTCACGCTGCTGTTTCATTTGCTGTACAGAAGCCTTTTAGTTTGATATTATCCAGTTTGTCTATTTTTGCTTTTATCGCCTGTGCTTTTAAGATTACATCCACCAAGTTTCTGTCCAGAACAATGTCATGGAGCCTTTCCCCGTATTTTTTGCAAGTTTTGTAGTTTCAGGTCTTATGCTCCAGTCCTTCTCCCACTTGAGCTGATGATTGCCTAAGGGATGAGGTAACGGCCATTTCCCTTCTTTTGCCTGTAGACACCCAGTTTTTGCAGCGCTGTTTATTGAAGTGCCGGTCCCTCTCCACTGTGTCAGGGGACAGTTTGACGTGTGCGTCTGATTCTCGGCTGCCTTATTCCCTTGTCCCAGTGTCTCTTTTCCTGCCAGTACCACACTCTTTTCATGACTATGGCTTTTTCGTATATTTGATGGCTGGTAGTGTGATGCCCTCGGCTTTGCTCATTTTGGTTAAGATTTCTTTGGCTGTTCAGAGTTGTCATGATTTCTTTGTCACCAGATACCCAAGGGGAAGCCTTGGAAGGTGCCACGGAGATATTCAGCCATGAGGTGTGCAGCATGGTATCTGAGATGCGCTTGTGAACTGAATTGTCCGGCTCTGTACATGCTTTGTAATCTTGAAAGAAGTTCCTTCTATGCCTAGTTTGTTGAATGTTTTTATCATGAAAGGTGCTGGATTTTGTCAAATGCTCCTTCTGCATCTATTGAGATGATCGTACGATAGCTGTTTTGCTTCTATTTATGTGGTGAATTGTATTTATAGATTTACATACGGACAATGACCCATCCCTGTGTTCCTGGGATGCAGCCCAGTTGGTCATGATGGATTGTTTTTTTGAATTTGCTAGTATTTTATTGAGGATTTTTGCATCTATATTGATAAGACATGTTGGTCTGTACTTTTCTTTTTCTCTTTCTTTCTTTCTTTTCTTTTCTTTTTTTTTTTTTTTGCAGTGTGCTTTCCTGCCTTTGCTATCATGGTGATGCTGGCTTCCTAGAATGAGTTCGGGAGACTTTCTTCCTCCTCAATGTCATGGAACAATTTTCATTTATTAGTGTTATTATTAATAATATTAATATTATTATTATTATTACCATAATACTGATAGAGAGTAGTATTAGCTGTTCTTTGTATGTTTGGTAGAGCTGCTCATTGTTGGTCTGTGGAGAAGTTCTCTTTCTTCCTGATTAAGTCATGGGAGGTTGTATATTTCCAGGAATTTCCCCATTTCTTCTGTTTCTGAGTTTATGTGCTGAGACGTGTTCCTATTATTTGTGCTGATATTTGTATTTCTGTGGGTATCTGCTGTAACATACCTTTCTTATTTCTGACTGGGCTTATGTGGGCCCTTTCTCTTCTACTCATGAGCAATCTGGTAAGTGTTCTGTCATTTTCATCTTTTCAAAGAGCCAACTTCTTTTCTTTCATTCTTTGTACATTTGTTTGTTGCACTTCATTCAGTTCTGCTCTCGCCCATGTTTTTACTTTTCTTCTGCTGGCCTTGGGTTTGTCTTGCTCTCCTTTTTCTAATTCCTCGAGATGTGACAATAGTTTGTCAAATGACGTGATCTTTCTGTCCTTTTGACACAGGCATTCGAGGCTATGAATTTTCCTCTTAGGGATGCTTTTGCTGAATGCCAGAGATTTTGATAGCTTGTATCCCCTTTGAAAAATCTTTTGATTTCTGTCCTAATTTCATTACTGACTCTGGAATTTGTTCAGCAAAAGGTTAATTTCCATGACTTTGTGTAGACTTGACTTGATCTTTAGTTTTATTCCAGGGTGGCCTGAGGGACATAGAGTATACATAAGTTTACTTAACTTATGTAACATATACATAAGTCGATGCCTGAGGTTCCCTACTCTAGTAGGAAAGCTTGAGTGTGAACCCTGGAGCACATTCTATCCCCAAAGCATATGTTCAACAAGGGCTATCTAATAGAGGTTTTTTTTAAAAGAAATACATTTTATCTTTCTTTTTCCTCTTCATTGCATCATTTTAGACATTAAAAAATCAGATAATTATGTTTGAGTTGAATACATTATATCAAATTAATGTAAATACATTACATCACATTGTAATGTAATTATATCACATCATATTAGTAATTACTTCACATCATATTACACCACATTAGTGATTACATCACATTACATCACATCACATTATATTACATCACATTACATTACATTAGTGAGACATAATATATCAAATCTACATTTGGTAATTTTCAAGGAGCATCATAATCCTATGTGCAGTGAGTGAGTTCTGGGGCCTGGTAATTTTTTTTTTAAAGAAAAGAAAAGAAGGCCCATCCCCAGGTTTACAAGCCACAGGGCCCTCCTGTATAGGTTCTAAGTCTGCTTCTTCACCAGTCTCCTTCAATTCCCAGTGATTCTGTTAATTAATGCCAAACAAGCAAAATGAAATGGACCCAAGGGAATTCAGAAGAATCAATGATCATATTTATCATTTAAGACATTTTTAAACTGCTTAAAATATTAAAAATAAAATTTTCTATTTTGGCTACATTGAATACATTGTTTTAGTGTTGATATGAATCTTTAACCCAGGTTGTTTTTATAGTTTTAATTGGCTATTAAGGCATATACAGAAAGTCAATCTTATATTTTAAAAAATGAAATTATCTTTCACAAATTAATACACATGAAACTTGAAAGGGCCTCGGGGCTGTCCCCAGAGACAGGACCAGGAGAGGTTCAGGCCAAGTTTAATGGAAGGACTGAGACCCACCTTGGCGAAAGTGGTAGCTGCCCTGAGGGTAGTTAGGGGCTTGTTTTTGTACTAGTCATAGGGGGAGGGAGATTCCATGGGTTTCTGGGAGTTTTCTGTGGGTCTATCCGGCAGAACTCCTGAGGCAGGGCCAGGTAAGCCTTTTGTTCTGGGAAGGGAGGAGGGAAAAGAGTTTAGGCCCCTAATAAAACTCCTGTGTGGGAGCATCATAAAACGTTGTTCTATTCAAAACAGTATTTATTTATTTCATTTGAAACTTAGGTATTAATAGGTTAACTTGGAATTATGAGTTGAAATTGCAATACCTGAATTCAAGTACAGTATATGATTTTAATAACGTTGCACATGGGTCACTACATTCCAGAATCTGTCTACTTTTAAGGACACTTTTACATATTGTGTATGTAAGTTATGCAATTAAACTTTGGAAGCCACATGAATACCAAATGGTCAGTATTTTACACTGAGTTTTGTATGAGGTGGTTGGGTTACAGTATGTGTCTGCTATTACAAACACTATTACTAACCTCATTAGTGTTTTCTGTTGTGATTCTTTGTGCTGGATTATGCCCAGTAATGTTCTGTGTAAATTTTGTTACTGTTGTGATTTCCAAATTCTGGATCAGTTTAAAAATTAGCTGACACAATAATATCAATACACCACTCACTAATTCTCTTTTCCTCCCTTCTCATCCCTTCCTTGGTCCAAGGAACAAATAATTATTGACTTCTATGATATACCAAAGCCTGTATTAGACTAACACAGTATGATGCTATGTGCATGTCCTTTACATATCTACAGAGGTATATAAACAAATACAGAAGTAAACATTATAAGCTGTAATATTTGCAAAATAGAAATAAGCCCTGGATACTTTGTTACGGTGAAGAAGCAGCTCTGGGCCCAGCCTGGGAGGGAAGGTGGATCATGACACACTTCTTTGAACATCAGCACCACCCACCCTACAGGGAACTGTTCCAAAGCCAGTAGATAAAATCAAACCTTTCCCCATAGGATTGCCGTCAACCAGACCCTTTTCCTACCACAGTCTCCCCTCTTTAAAGCACCACTTTAAAAATGTTGCCCTTAAAAGACTGAGATCAGGAAGCTGACAGCTCACAAAGCAGTTTGCTGGCACCAGGGCTCAAAGGAACAGGCCTAAAAGCCGAGGCTCCACTGTACCCCAAAGCAGGGTGTCCTGGTCCCTCTGCCTCTGAGCTTCCATAATACAGGCCTTCTTCGATTACAGGACACTTTGAAGCTCTCACCTTCTCCCATTACTTGTCTTCTACGTAAAATGCCCGCAGATGTGAGACTGTTAGAACGTGTTAGGACTGCAGTTGATAATGTATAAACCAATACTTCCTAGGGGTGGAGGTTGGTGGGATGCAGCAGGGTTGGCAGGGGGCACGTCGCTGCAGGAGCTCCCCCTGCCGACCATGGAGGGGCGTCGCACAACTGGGGGATGGACGGGCCTGGAAATGACGTTCCACACTCACTGTGTACAAACAAGCACCGACTGAGTGGTGGTATATGACACAAGGGGACTCAGATGCCACATTCAATTGGCAAAGCAATTATCTTTTTTTTTTTTTAATTTTTAAAACTAATGCATTCAATCATTTGACCTCTTCTAGAATAACACTCACAAAAAGAACTTGTGGTTTGGCTGAATTCAAGCATCTGGAAGGTGTTTTGTTTCTGGTTTTGTGTGTTTCGTCTCTTCTCCTAACGTAGTCAAATCAGAATGAGAGAAAGGGAGATCTAAACAGACCGTGATCTTGCAGGAGGCTCAGTATCCTGAAATTGCCACAGTCATGGACACGCCCATGAGCGCAGCACAATCACAGTGCACACTTAACTAGGACGGAAGCCTTAGTGCCCATGACAAGTTAGTGCACATGACAAGTTGACACTAAAGCTTCTCTACCCACTAATAGACAAGATATTTTTGATTGGATGCAGCAAACATCCACTAAACATCACGGCACTGAAGTGAGTGCACCAGAAACAGATCCACGTGTTTGGGGGAATTTAGAATTTGATAAAGATAGCTTGTAAATTAATTGGAAGAGGAAACAGAAATGTTGACTCCATAAGGCATAATGCCTATTTTAAGACATAGACACATATGTATACGTGTACATATACAAGGATAAATTACAGCTGCATTAACTATATAAACAAAAGGAATCTTACAATCCATAGACTAATATGTAGGATGGCATTTTTATAATATTAGGCAAAGGTAGGCTTTCCTCCACCAGCTATGAAGTAGGCCATAGTTCTAAGTTCAAACTATATGTACATTATTGTGAGATTTTATTTAATGTACGCATAGTTAACTTCCTGTTCCATTCTGGTCTCTCTACCCTTACTCTTAACATATATTTTGTTATTGTTACTGGTGAGGAACATTTTTCCTTTCTTCCTTTCTTTTTTTTTTAGCTAGGAAAAATGAATCATGTGGGAATGAAGTTGCTTGGCTAACACATACGGAGCCATTGACATTGTTTCAAGAGTTCAAAAACATTAATTGTCCTTTCAAATACTTGAACTTCCTCAAATTAGACTCACATATGCTAGCTAAAGCATCTAGGGGTCTGGGACTTGTTTTATATACTCTGCATTCCCCCCACACCCCCAATTATTAGCAAAGTCCTGAAAATCAGCCCAAAAGCAACACAGAAAGGAGGAGCAGGCACTAGAGTGCTTGGTTTCCAGAGAGAACAGGTGGAAAGTGAAGAGCTTCACTTCGGGAAAACTCCGCGTGCAGCTAATGTGAGCGGGCACACTGATGGCCACGCAATCTGTGGAAGGAGGCCACTTAAAACCCCACCACTGGGGCAGGCGAGGAATCTGTTGAAGAAGCTGCTACTTGCAATTTAATGTTCCAGTAATTGCTCTGTAAAAAGACCCTTGAGCCAGATTGTGAAGGAAACGGTCTAGACAGCCACTCTCCAAGAATGTGCCATTGTGCATGTGGCGGGCCGAGTGTGCACTGTGCTCCTGGTTTGTAGAGACGCTGCGTGCCAGCGGGCCGGGGGCCAGGGGTAGTGGCTACATAAGTGCTTTGGACGGAGTGGTGTCCTGGCGCCATGTCAGCACACCAGCTGACCAACAAATGCAGAAGTTTTGAATAAAGTTAGACAAGAAGATAAATTGGACATGCTTTTTCCAATATGTGAAGGGTGGGTATTCACCAAATTTCAAAATTTTCCAGGACTTTCAAATTTCCAGGCAATTCTGAGTAACTATCAATGTTTCCCCGTGAGTCACGTGAGGGAGACTTGTCTACCCCGATTATATCACATGTATAGGAATACGCACGCTGTATTTTCCAGACGGCCCACACAACTTGATTGCCCTTCATAGCTGTCACTGCTTTCTACTTATCGTCAGACAGGAGGGTAGACAGTGGGGAGTGGAAAAAGTCTAGAAGCTTCTGGTAGAGTTGGAGTATGTTAGAGAAAAGAGCCACCCATTCGAAAAAAAATTTTTTTTCTTTGCCACATTACAAAAGAATCTTAAATCCTAACTTTTTCATGAAGAACTTCATTGCTTCACAAAACAGTTGGCAATTTCTCCCACACCCCAAGTTGTTCAAATTCATTTCCTAAGATTATCTTCATACTTGAAGGAATATATTGTTTGCTCAGAAGTAATATGAGTGCTTTTCTATTTAAAGTGTTTAATTTTATAATGTCCCTTATATATTTCATATTGCAGCCTAGATTTTCAAGAAGAAAATCATGAAAATGTTTATATAAAAAAATCTCGCCACAATTTTTCTTTTTCCAGCTTTGAGGGCAGGATGCTGCCATCGCAGCTTTATTGATGCAAAGCTCTTTTCTCCATCGGCACAAAGAAAGGATTAAATAAAAGATGATAACTCGGACAGCTTGCCTCTTGCTGGGACTAAGAGAGGAGAGAACCAGGCAGGGGTCGTTTCAATTGCCCCTTTAGGCTTCCAGCCACCGACCCTTCTTTCCTCCATTTTCCCGTGTTCATCTCCTAACACTGTTACAGTGAATGTTACTATTACTCATCAATACGAGCTTCTCCTTTATTTCCAAGAACACAGACCATTACATTGCTCACACTCTCTACTACCTTAAAATTAGGTAGGACCACATGAACCACTCTGGCCAATACAGTATTGGAAGTCGCGAGGGGCCAGGAGGAACAGCCACACAGCCACGCTGCTCCTGAACTCAGTCTAGCCCCGTGCTCACGAGGACGTCAGCACATTTTCACTGTACCTGGAGCTATCCACGGATGAATTTTATGCACCGTACAGGTCACGGTTCAATCAGAGAAGCAGAACCACTAGAAATTACACAGATGGTGCACAAAGGTGTAGACAGAAAGAAGTGAGGAGAGATGAAAGTGGAGCATTTGTTCCAAGAACCAGCGTGAGAAACAGTGGCGGTTCCGTGAGTGGGCCTGGAAAGGCTACGGTCTCTGTGCCCCAGGCTGAGTCCTGACATCCATGGGACGGGCAGCCCGGAAGGGAAGATGAGTATGGAGTGGGGAGAACGAAAACAAGCCGCAACCCAAAGCACCAGCTGTAACTCACAAAGCTGACCACAGCCCCGGCCCATTCTTGGTCCTTCTGACCAAGAACATTGTCGTAGGGAGAACAGCCGCTCAAAGATGCCCAACATCCTAATCCCTGAAAGCAGGGAGTGTGTTCCTTAAATAGCAAAGGGGAATTAGATGAAACTGAGCTTGTTCCTCAGCCAGCCTTAAGACAGCCTCATCCTGGGCTACCTGAGGAGCCCCAGTGTAACCACCAGGCTCCTTGAGAGTGTGTTGGGGGGAGGGGGTAGAAAGGAGAGTGTGTGTCAGAGCAATGACGTGTGAGAAAACGTGACCAGCTGTCACTGGATTTGAAGGCAGATGACGGGAACCCTGAGCCAGAGCCCACGGCAGCCTCCAGCAGGTGGAAAGGGCAAGAAACGGATTCATCCCTGACAGTGGGTGTCGGGACACCTTGACTTTATCTCTGAAATGCACATCAACGTTCTCAGCATCAGGACTGTCAGGTCATGACTTGTTTTAAGTTTGTGGTAATTTGTTACAGCAGCAATAGAAAAACTAACACAATAGTCCTTAAAAAAAAAAAAGAAAAGAAAAGAAAGAAAGAAAGAAAAGAAAAAGAAAACTAATATAAGGGTCCTTCCTCACAGCGGCAGACCAAGAAACCAGAAAAGCCAAAGGAGGGTCCTGGGGAAGGTGGCATAGCTGTAGGCCCAGCTGCTCCTTCCTGGGGAGGGTGGCGTGGCTTTAGGCCCAGCTGCTCCTTCCTGGGGAGGGTGGCGTGGCTGTAGGCCCAGCTGCTCCTTCCTGGGGAGGGTGGCGTGGCTGTAGGCCCAGCTGCTCCTTCCTGGGGAGGGTGGCGTGGCTGTAGGCCCAGCTGCTCCTTCCTGGGGAGGGTGGCGTGGCTGTAGGCCCAGC
>CAUYPK010114195.1:0-10211 GCA_963574355.1 Loris lydekkerianus | reverse complement strand
ACTCCAGAGGCAGCCCAAATATCCTAGGAAGAGCGACCCCAGGAGAAACAAGCTTGACCACTATGCCATCATCAAGTTCCCCCTGACCACTGAGTCTGCCATGAAGAAGATAGAAGACAACAACACACTTGTGTTCATTGTAGATGTCAGAGCTAACAAGCACCAGATCAAACAGGCTGTGAAGTAGCTTTATGACATTGATGTGGCCAAGGTCAACACCCTGATCAGGCCTGATGGTGAGAAGAAGGCATATGTTCGACTGGCTCTTGATTATGATGCTTTGGATGTTGCCAAGAAAATTGGGATCATCTAAACCAAGTCCAGCTGGCCAATTCTAAATATATAACTTTTCATCATAAAAAAAAAAAAAGAAATCATATATGCTATAACACAGTGAGCAATGTATTTAAAATGTTGGGGGAACCAATCTTTCAACCAATAATTCTATATCCAGCGAAACCATCTTTCAAGAATTCAGGTGAAATTAAGACATTCCTGATAAACAAAAACTAATAGAGTACATTACTAGTAGACCTGCCCTTTGAAATGTTAAAGGGTGTTCTTCAGGCTGAAATGAAATGACATTAGACAGTCATTTGATGACATTAGACACACATTGGACTGTCAAATGATGACATTAGACAGTCATCATACAGCTTAAAGCTGTATGTAGAAATAAAAAACACAAGAAAAGGTAACTATGTAGGTAAATATAAATGCCAGCATACCATAGTCTACTTGGGCTGCTATGAAAAAGTAACACAGACTAAGTGGCTTGAACAAAAGACGTTTATTTCTTACAGATCTGGAGGCAGCCACCTTCTTCCTATGTGTTTACATGACCTTTCTTTTTGAACATGTGAAGAAAGTAAGAACATGCACCAGCAAGTTGTCTGGTGTCTCTTCCTAAAAGGGCACTAATCCTATCATGAGGGCTCTACCCTCCTGACCTCATCTAAACCTAATTAATTCCCAATGACACCATCTCCATATACCATCATATTGGGTGGAAGGCTTTCACATGTGGATTATGGGGGACACAAGTCAGTTAATAGTACAGTATTACAGTACTTTTGGTGTATAAATCCTCTTTTTATTTATTTATTTTTTACCAAGATGAGGGTTTTAAGAGCTCATGCCTAAGACAACAATTATAAATCGATGTTGATGAGCACATAAAGTACAAGGATGTGTCTATGATAACAATCAAATGGTATGGGACATACCATACCATACCACTATAAGAACACAGTATTTGGATACCATCAAAATGATGTTGGTAATACTCAAATTAAGCTGAAGCCCATCTCAGAAAGGGTCCAGTGGATCCCCAAACACATTCTGTCTGACTTCCTAATTGGAATAGATGAACTCAGCAATGGGCACACCCATATTTTATTTGCTCCCTGACCTGTGAAAGGAGAACTATTCTAATAGGAAAAGTCCAAATGGTAGCCACTAGAAATTCCTTTACCTAAGAAAATTGAAAGCAATATCATGTTCCTGGAGCAACTGCAGAAATCAATGCCACCGCCAAGGATGCAATAGTGATGATTCCCCCCAACATCCCATTCATCTTGGCAATTTGTGACAAAGATGGATGGATCTCAGTGAATGGAAGATGAATTATCCTAAGTTTAACAAGGTGGTAATTCCAACTGAAACTGCTATGCCAGATGTGTTTTCATTGCTGGAGCAAATAAACATATCCCCTGCTACCTGGTATGCACCTCTTGATCTTCTAAGTGGACAGCTACAGCATGACACTCCCATTCTGGGACATCCCTGAAGGACAGTGGTGAAGGGAAATCCTTCCCATGGACTGAACTCTGAGCAGTGCACCTGACTGTTCATTTTGATTAGAAGAAAAACTGGACAGACATGCAATTCTATGCTGACCCATGAGCTGTGGCAAATGGCTTGGCAGGATGGTCAGAAACTGGAAAGAAACATGACTAGAAAATTGATGTCAAAGAAATCTGGGGAAGAGGGATGTGGATAGACTTCTCTGAATGGGTGAAAAATGTAAAGATATTTGTGCCCTGTGTGAATGCTTACCAAAGGATGACCTCAGCAGAGAAAGAATGTAATTATTGTTGGGCAGGATGACCTGTTCTGTAGATATCACTCAGCTTCTTTCCCAGCCATCCCAGAGGACTCGTGAGCAAAATGGCCATGGCGACGGGAATGAAAGTTATGCATGAGCATGGGCTCAGCAACAGCACTCCCACTCACCAAGGCCAGCAGCAGGGACCAACACTGAGTCACTGCTACAGCACCATTCCCCAGCTTGAGCCACCAGCTACCTGGTGGCAGGGTGATTATGTGGGACCATTTCCATCATGGAAGGGAGGGCAGCATTTATATGCACTTGGATACATATTTTTTCCTTCCCTATATGCAATGATTCTGTCAAAACTACCATCATGGCTCGGCGCCTGTAGCTCAACCGGCTAAGGCGCCAGCCACATACACCAAAGCTGGTGGGTTCGAATCCAGCCAAACAACAATAACAACTACAACCAAAAAATAGCCAGGTGTTGTGGCAGGGGCCTGTAGTCCCAACTATTTGGGAGGCTGAGGCAAGAGAATTGTTTAAGCCCAGGAGTTGGAGGTTGCTGTGAGCTGTGATGTCATGGCACTCTATCCAGGGTGACAGCTTGAGACTCTGTCTCAAAAAAAACCTACCATCATAGGCTAAGTGCAAAGGCTCACGCCTGTAATCCTAACACTCTGGGAGGCCGAGGTGGGAGGACTGCTTGAGCTTAGGAGTTTGAGACCAGCCTGAGCAAGAGCAAGACCCTGTCTCTACCATAAGTAGAAAATTAACCAGGCATTGTGGCGAGCACCTGCAGTCCCAGTTACTTCGGCTGAGGCAGGAGGATCACTTGAGCCCTAGAGTTTGAAGTTGCTGCAAGCAAGGTTGATGCTTTGGCACTTTTGCTTGGGGCAACATAGTGAGACTCCATCTCCAACAAAACAAAATAAAACCAAACAGACAAAAACTATCGATGGACTTACAGAATGGCTAATCCACAGTCCTGCTTTTTTCATTCCACATAGCATTGCGTCTGATCAAGAAGTTCATGTCACAGTAAACGAAGTGTGGCCAGGGGCCTAGGCTCATGGAATTCACTGTTCTTACCATGTTCCCCACCATGCCTAAGCCCCTGGCTTAATAGAATGGTAGAATAGCCTTTTGAAGACTCATTTACAATGTCAGCTAGGTGGCAGTACCTTGCAGGGCCCTGACAAGGTTCTCCAGGAGACTATACATGAGCCGAATTATCATCCAATAAATGGGGTTGTTTCTTCTATAGCTGGGATTCACAGGTCCAGGAATCAAGGGGTGGAAATGGATGTGGCACCACTTGCTCTTACCCTTACTGGCCCCCCAGCAAAATGTGTGCTACCTGTTCCTGCAATTTTATGCTTTGCTGGCGTAGAGGTCATAGTTCCAGAGTTTCACCAGGAGAGCAAACAATGATTTCATCTAACTTGAAGTTAAGACAGCAGCCTAACCCTTTGGGTTCCTCATGCTTCTCAATCAACAGGCAAAAATGTTACTCACTGGGGCTGTTGATCCTGCCTACCCAGGGAGACATCATATTGCTATTTCACAATGGAGGAAGAAAGAGTATGCTGGAATCCAGAAGATTCCTTAGGGCATCTCTTTAGCGTTTCCATGACCTGTGATTAAAGCCAATCGAAATCTACATCAACCCTGGGTCATCCTATCAGGCATGGAGACATGACCAGGTGAGATGGCTGGTCAGAGCAAAAGGAATGTAGCACGGGTAGTGAAAGCAGGTAGTTGTCAACACCAGCTACTACCAGCTACAACTAGTAGCTACTGAAACAAAGATTGTAATTTTCATAAGCATTTCTTATGTATTTTGTTATGCACGTGTTTTTGTGTGCATATACAAGGTTGAACAATTGAGTTTGTGAAGTCACCCTTGAAAAAGTGCTATCTACCTCATTACTAGCTATCACTATAGCCACCTTCAAAGTACTCCCCTTGGAAAGCTACGCACTGACAGCAGGACCTGGTCTACCCTTCAAAGCAATGTTTGAACTCTTTTTCTGGAATTGCCATCATACAAGGTATGACAATTAAGTTCATGAACTCATCCTAGAAAATGTGCAATGAAGGTGGACTGGTGTCAGTGCATAGCTTCCCAAGGAGAGTATTTTGAAGGTGATTGGAGGGATATTCAGCAATGAGGTATGCACCACTTTTTCTAAGATGAGCTACAAACTTAATTGTCCAACGGCATGTATGTTAAACAGATGTCTTTCTTTTCTTCCCACTCTCATCCCTTATATAAGATAAAATGGGCTGGGCACCCATGTTCAGTGGTTAGGGCTCCGGCCACATGCCCCCAGGGCTAGTGGGTTCCAATTGGCCTGAGCTAAACAAAAAATAAATAAATAAAAAATAACAATAGCTGGGCATTGTGGCAGATGCCTGTAGTCCCAGCTACTGAGGAAGCTGAGGCAAGAGAATCACTTGAGCCCAAGAGTGTGAGGTTGCTGTGACCTACGCCATTGCACTTTATAGAGGGCGACAAAGTGAGACTTGGTCTCAAAAAAAAAAAAAAGAAAAAAGATAAGATGCATTGACTTTACATTACATCATGTTTAAGTGTTGCTAATTTACATCATACTATTAAAATTATGGGATAGACAGAAGAATAAACCACATCTAAGGACTTTGCATTTTCTTCTGGAGAAATTATTAGTGTGTTTTTGGTTGTGTACAGACTAGTTGTATTGTGTTAGGCAGAAATGTGACCTTGCTACTGCCTTTATTTGGAAATTAAGTACGGTTTAAATGAATTTTAAATCTGTTAAAATTCTGTATTAGAGGGCGGCGCCCGTGGCTCAAAGGAGTAGGGCGCTGGCCCCATATACTGGAGGTGGCGGGTTCAAACCCAGCCCCGGCCAAAAACTGCAAAAAAAAAAAAAAATTCCGTATTAAGAGCTTTCCAGAGAGAGATTTATCTTAAGGAATTGGTTCCCAGGACTGTGGAGACAGGCAAATCTAAAGGTACAGGGTAGGTCAGCAGGGAAGATTGCAGTGCAAGTCTAAAGGCATTTCCTTACAAAATTCCCTCTTCCTTGAGGGAAGTCAGCCTCTTTTCTATTAAGGCCTTCAACTGATTAGATGAGATCTACCTGTATTATGATCTGCTTTACTCAAAGTCTACTGATCTGCTTTACTCAAAGTCTACTGATTTAAATGTTAATCTTATCTAAATAAAACCTACACAGAAACATCTAGAATAGTATTTGACCAAGTATCTATGTACCATGGTCTAACCCAGTTGACACATAAAATTAACCACTACAAGTCTGCCCTTGTCAACCCCACACCATATACATGTCCTTAAGATCTATGTTAATGGGCTCGGCGCTCATAGCACAGTGGTTATGGCGCCAGCCACGTACACCGAAGCTAGTGGGTTTGAACCTGGCCCAGGCCAGCTACTAAAAATCAGCGACAACTGCAACAAAAAACAGCTGGGCATTGTGGCGAGTGCCTGTAGTCCCAGCTACTGGGAGGCTGAGGCAAGAGAATCGCTTAAGTCTAGGAGGTTGCTGTGAGCTGTGACACTCCGGCACTCTACCCAGGCGACATAATGAGACTCTGTCTCAAAAAAAGGAAAATAAAAGATCTATGTTTATGGTCATGCAAGTTACAAAGATGACAAGAATTCAAATGGTACAACCCAAGAAAACCACTTGGTTATTTATAAAGGCAATAATGAAAGAATGGAGAAACCAAATACATATAAGACATAAAACAAATTAAAGCTCAGAAGCAAGTCTTTCCTTCCCAACAATTACATTGAACAAAAAAATGGTTTAAACTCTACAATTCAAAAGCAGAGATTTTTAGGATGAATAAATTTTTAAAACCCCATAAAATAGACCATAAACCATATGTCTCTTGAATTATTTTTATTAATATTGAAAGATACTATAAAAAACTCAACCAACACAGACCTTACCTAATAATGTATTATGATGACAGCAATGCCTATCAATGATAAAAATGTGATTATTTATAATAGTACTGGGTGCCAGTCACAGTGACTCTTACCTGTAATCCTAGCACTCTGGGAGGCTGAGGTTAATTGCTTGAGCTTAGGGGTTCAAGACCAGCCTGAGTAAGAGTGAGACCCCTTATCTACTAAAAATAGAAAAAACTAGCCAGGCGTTGTGGCAGCCACCTGTAGTTCCAGCTACTGCAGAGGCTGAGGCAAAGAGGATTGCTTGAGCCCAAGAGTTGGATTTCGGTATGAGCTATGATGAGGCCACAGCACTCTACCCTGGGTGACCAAGGGTGGAAAAAAAAAAAAAATGGTACTGGTAGACCTAAAAATGATAAAGTATCTTCCTTACTCTCTTATAAGAAAATAAAGTCCAGGTGGATCAATGACTTAATTATAAAATAGGAAACCACGGGGGGAGGGGGAGGGGGAGGATGGGTCGAGGGAGAGTAATTGATGGGACCACACCTACGGTGCATCTTACAAGGGTACATGTGAAATTTACTAGGTGTAGAATATAAATGTCTTAACACAATAACTAAGAAAATGTCAGGAAGGCTATGTTGACCAGTTTGATGAAAACATTTCAAATTGTATGTACAACCAGCACATTGTACCCCATGCTTGCATTAATGTACACAGCTATGATTTAATAAAATAAAAAAAAAAAACAGGAAACCACAAAAACTACTGGAAATATGTGAGAATTTTTAGTAAAACTTTGTAGATGGGGCAGTGCCTGTGGCTCAAAGGAGTAGGGCGCCGGCCCCACATACTGGAGGTGGCGGGTTCAAACCTGGCCCCAGCCAAAAACTGAAAAAAAAAAAAACTTTGTAGATGGAAATAACTGTCTCAGTTTGATAGACAGTTTGAAGAAGCTAAGGAAATTTCACCCCAAAATATGAATTTTTGGACCAGCCTTCATGGTCTTTTAGAGATGATAAGAGAAAAAGAAAGCAGAACTGACAGTAACTAGAGGTAAGAAAGTTTTTTTTAATCGGGGCTGTCACTTTTTAGTCTTCTTCAGAGATAGTGACTCAAAAGGCCCAGAAAAGAAGACCACACCTAGATCAGCGCCTGTGGTTCACAGGCCTAAGGTGCCAGCCACATACACCTGAGCTGGCGGGTTCAAATCCAACCCGGACCCGCCAAACAACAATGACGGCTGCAACCAAAAAATAGTCGGGTGTTGTGGCAGGTGCCTGTAGTCCCAACTACTTGGGGGGTGGAGGCAGGAGAATCGCTTGAGCCCAGGAGTTGGAGGTTGCTGTGAGCTGTGATTGTCACAGCACTCTACCCAGGCGACAGCTTGAGGCTCTGTCTCAAAAAACAAACAACAACAAAAAGAAAACAAAGACCATATCCTTCTATAAGATAAAAACCCTGCCTCCTGCCTCCACAAGGACTCTATCCCTGAAGTAAACTTCCTCAGGAAGCATTCTCCACTGAGACCCCTGAACTGTGTCCTCTCTGCAAAACAGAGACACTGAAATTGAGAATTCATCCTCCTTAGTACAGGAGACTACACTCACCTTCTGAAACCAGTGGTCACTTAAGTCAACAAAAACTGCTTCCTTCTGGCCAGCGTGAAATGGACTTAACTTTATTACACCAGCATGGCCTTAAGTAACTAAATGTCTCACAAAGGTGTGCAAGTTAATTCTAGCAAATACCAATGCCATCTCCTCTGTTCTTCCTAAATTTTTTCTATATTTTCTTTCTTTTTCTTTCTTTCTTTCTTTCTTTCTTTCTTTCTTTCTTTCTTTCTTTCTCTCTCTCTCTCTCTCTCTCTCTCTCTCTCTCTCTTTCTCTCTCTCTCTCTCTTCTCTCTCTTTCTTTCTTTTTTTGAGAGAGAAAGTCTCACTATGTCACCATTGATAGAGTGCCATGATGTCACACCTCATAGCAACCTCAAACTCTTGGGCTTAAGCAATTCTGTTGCCTCAGCCTTCCAAGTAGCTGGACTACAGGCGCCCACCACAACACCTGGCTATTTTTGTTGTTGTTGTCGTTGTCATTGTTGTTTAGCAGGCCTGGTCCGGGTTTGAACCCGCCAGCCATGATGTCAGTAGCTGGCGCCCTAACCACTGAGCTACAGGCACCAAGCCTCTTCCTAAATTTTAAAAACCTCTATTTCTCTCTCCTTTCTCCATCATTAAAACAAAAAAATAAAATCCAACCACCACCCCCCTGCCTATGTATTCCACAGTTTCTCAGATTCACTAGGAGGTAAAGTTGTTTTACTCATGTTTTATTAATTTCCAGTTATCCTTTCCACTAAAAAAAGACCTTATAGCTTCCTTCCTCTGACTTCTGAAAAGCCACAACTTTTTCCTTTTCTTAATGTGCTTTAGGTTTTCAAATCACAACCTTTCTGCCTTGTTTCAATGTCTACTCATATATGTCTCCATGTTCACATGCACCGTATATGTTGTATATATGTAATGCTTCACTGCCAATGTAAAAGAGCTCTAATTAATTGACTCAACAAAAAAGTACTTAAATATATATATATGTATATATATATATTTAAATTATATATATATAAATATATATATATATAAAATATATATATATATTTTTTTTTTGAGAGAGACAGAGTCTCACTTTATGGCCCTTTGGTAGAGTGCCGTGGCATCACACAGCTCACAGCAACCTCCAGCTCCTGGGCTTAAGCGATTCTCTTGCCTCAGACTCCCGAGTAGCTGGGACCACAGGCGTCCGCCACAACACCCGGCCATTTTTTTGTTGCAGTTTGGCCGGGGCTGGGTTTGAACCCACCACCCTCGGCACATGGGGCTGGCGTCCTACTCACTGAGCCACCGGTGCCGCCCTAAATCAAATATTCTATCAACAACATGAGAAAGAACTTAAATACCTTTTAATTCACATGACCTTTGTAACCTTTCATAAATGAAACTCTTTCTGAGATTATTATAAAAATGTATTTATTTATTATTTTTTTGAGACAGAGCCTCAAGCTGTCGCCCTGGGTAGAGTGCTGTGGCGTCACAGCTTACAGCAACCTCCAACTCCTGGGTTTAAGTGATTCTCTTGTCTCAGCCTCCCAAGTAGCTGGGACTACAGGCGCCCAGCTATTTTTTGGTTGTAGTTGTCATTGTTGTTTGGTGGGCCTCGGCTGGATTCGAACCTGCCAGCTCTGGTGTATGTGGCTGGAGTCTTAGCCACTTGAGCTACAGGCACTGAGACTATTACAAAAATTTAAATGTTTAAGATCATAATTAATACATCAATAGAGATACTTAGATCTCAAGTGATCATCAGAAAACCCAGTCATAATACAGAAAAGTTTTCCTTTGCCTCTTTAACAACTAGCCTAAAGAAAAACAATCCTAATAGCCAAGTAAGATTTTATTAAAATTGATTTTATCATTAATACAACAAAATAATTTAGTTTTCTCCTTTAGAACCAAATCTCTTTTCTGTTTATAATCATGACCAATGTAAAATCTTTACCATCCACAAAATATTTTAAGTCTTCTTTTCTTTTTTTTTTTTTTTTTTTTGGGGTTTTTGGCCGGGGCTGGGTTTGAACCTGCCACCCCTGGCATATGGGGTTGGTGCCCTACTTCTTTGAGCCACAGGCACCGCCCTTGAGACAGAGTTTCATTAAGCCGCCCTCCATAGAGTGCCACGGCATCACATCTCACAGCAACCTCAAACTCCTGGGCTTAAGCGATTCTCTGGCCTCAGCCTCCCAAGTAGCTGGGATTATAGGTGTCCACCACAATGCTCAGCTATCTTTTGTTGCAGTTGTCATTGTTGTTTAGCTGGCCCAGGCCAGGTTCAAACTGGCTGGCCTCAGGGTTTGTACAGTAACCACTGTGCTATAGGTGCAGAGCCTATTAAAGTCTTCTTAAACAATAGTTTATAATCAGCTATAATTCCAATTTTACTTTTTTTTTATTTATTTATTAAATCATAGCTGTGTACATTGATATGATCATGGGGCATCATACACTAGCTTCATAGACCGTTTGAGACATTTTCATCCCAATATTCAACATAGCCTTCCTGGCATTTTCCCAGTCACCGTGGCATGACATTTACATTTCACATTTGCTGAGTTTCACCCTTGCCCTTGTGAGATGCCCCGTAGGTGTGATTCCACCAATACTCCTCCCTCAACCC
>CAUYPK010114194.1:0-34981 GCA_963574355.1 Loris lydekkerianus | reverse complement strand
GAGATTCTTTGCTAAGAAGATTATGTTCCAGCTCCATCCATGTAAACATGAAAGAGGTAAAGTCTCCATCTTTTTTTAAGGCTGCATAATATTCCATGGTATACATGTACCATAATTTGCTAGTCCATTCGTGGGTCGATGGGCACTTGGGCTTCTTCCATGACTTAGCAATTATGAATTGGGCTGCAATAAACATTCTGGTACAGATGTTTTTGTTATGTGATTTTTGATCTTCTGTGTATATACCTAGTAAAGAAATTACAGGATCGCATGGCAGGTCTATTTTTAGATCTCTAAGTATTCTCCAAACACCTTTCCAAAAGGAACATATTAGAGTACATTCCCACCAGCAGTGACTGAAGTATATACCTTATGCTGTTAACTAGCTTTAAAAACACAGTGTTATGCTAGTTGGTGTTGACCCATTGTTGTTAAATTTACCATCTGTTGACTTAATGAAACTTCCTCTGGATTTTTTATTGAGATTTTTGTCATATTACAAAAATGCATTTTTAAATAGAGATGAATAGGTTTGTCATTGTGAAATGAAGGAGTGACTTTTGTCTTTAGTTGCCATTATATATTGTTTGATGTCTAGATAAGTGGAGTTACCCTGTTGTGCCTTCCGAAGGCCCTTTATGATGGCTTTATTGCTGAAAGTTGTTTCTAAGAGAAAATGTTTACATGATATAGCTCATTTTTTTTAAGACCATAAACTATCTTGAGTGCCATATGTAAATTATAGCATAGAGCACATCTTGTACAGTAGCAGTCTGTGTGAGAGGCCCAGGTGTAACACCTGATCCCTGGGCCTTTGTTGTAAAAACACGAATGGCAAAGTTAATCTGGCAGCCTGATATGAATGATGGCTAAGAAGCATTTGTTTGAACATACATGCCTTTTTCGCCAGATTTTTTTCTCATTGTATTCGTTTTCCTTCATCTTTTTTTTAATCTAAAAATTTCTTGTATGATCCTATACCTTTTAAAATTGGCTTGTTGTATCTCTGTTTTATGCCACTTGGTAAATACCAACTGAGGGCAGTTGACAGCAGCCAAGTTTTGTTAGAGCAAATGTTCTCAGCATTTGAGGAGTGAGACATGGTAGTACAGGGACAGTTTTGAAATGAAGTGTTAGTGATGCCACCATAGTGGGTTGAACGTGGTTTCTGTGAGTGGTTATACTGATTTCTGTATCTCTGTTTTGCTGACAGGACTGTGGAAACAACTAGCTTCGATTTGTTGCTCAAGACCGATGACGACTGTTACATAGACTTAGAAGCTGTGTTTGATAGAATTGCCGAGAAGAATCTGGATGGGCCTAATTTTTGGTGGGGGAAGTAAGTTAACCGTTGTTAGCCCATTCTTGAGGCATTCTTATGCCTGACCAAATGTAATTAATTTAGAATGAAATATGCAAGTCTCTTTTTTTCACGTGGAAATGTGGTTGAGATATGAAATTTCTTTTTTTTTTTGAGGGACAGAGTCTCACTTTGTTGCCCTTGGTAGAGTGCCGTGGTGTCACAGCTCACAGCAACCTCCAACTGCTGGGCTTAGACAATTTTCTTGTCTCGGCCTCCCGAGTAGCTGGGACTACAGGCGCCCATCACAACGCCTGGCTATTTCTTTGTGGCAGTTTGGCCGGGGCCAGGTTCGAACCTGCCATCCTCGTGTATGGGGCCGGCGCCATACCCACTGAGCCACAGGCGCTGCCAGAGATGTGAAATTTCTTGTTAGGCTCCTGGGTTAACAAATTTTTTTACTCTACAATCAGAGGAAAGTATTTTTTAAATGAAAAGCCTGAGGCTAATGTAATTAATTAGGGGAAATGATGTGCCTTCTATTCTCATGCCCTAGAAATAAATGGTACTCACATTAGAAGCTGCTGTACTTTTTGTATTAGAATAAATTTGTGACACGTCTCTGAAGCCACTTTCTGTGCTTCATCAGGGATACAGTATGGATTAGTAAGGATTTCCTTTTTTTGGTGTTCTGAGTTTTTTAATATCTGCTAAAACACAGGGTAATCTTTTAGTACTTTTCTTTCAGAAGCTCCACAAATGCAATTTTGAGAAAATTTAACATACTATTTTACATAAAATACCACTGGAAAAAATGGTAATATTCCTGTCCTTAGATTAAAACAAAAATCCTTTCTCCTCTTCTGTCCTTGTTTCTACAAGCTTATTCCTTGTAGTGATGATAATAGAGTCAACTTTAATAGTGGCAGATGAACACAAGCAGCCGTGTTATTGTTAATCTCAGTTTCAGACTGAACTGGGCAGTTGACCGAACTGGCAAGTGGCAGGAGTTGGAGTACCCGAGTCCTGCTTACCCTGCCTTTGCATGTGGGTCAGGGTATGTGATCTCCAGGGACATTGTCGACTGGCTGGCAAGCAACTCGGGGAGATTAAAGACTTACCAGGTAATGAAGAGTTTCTTACCTCAAGGTACACTCATCACCTTTTATCCAGCCCAGTATTCTGTCTCTGAAAGCACAGCCCACTTACTTGGGGAAGCATTTTCTAATGTAGAAATCAGTCCTTAACGGTTAAGGACACACTGCTACTCCTTCAAATTCTATTCCTAAGTCTTTTCTGAGCCTACTTAATGTTTTCTGCCTTTTTGTTTACAAGTGTAATCCCTGGAGGAATATAAAGATTTTTATTCATTCATAAGGAGGAAGACTAGAAAGTATTTCCTGAAGACTTAAGGGACCTGAGAAGAATGGGCTGTGGCTGCGTTGTGCCCTCACTACATTGTGGTGTAGGTGCTCCGTGCTGACCCGCTCACTACCTTGTGGTGTAGGTGCTCCGTGCTGACAGCCACTGGCTTATAGCATCAGTCCATGTTTGGCATTTAGTATTAAAGTAATAAAGAAGTAGGTTGTTTATAATGGAAGTGGATGTGCCATTGTCTTTACAAATGAAATAACTTTTAAACTTTCCCATTTAAACTTTATGGGCCATGTACAGGGTGAAGATGTAAGCATGGGCATTTGGATGGCAGCCATAGGACCCAAAAGGTACCAGGTAAGCAGATCTCTGGGGGCTGGCTCTGGGGTTCTTAAGAATTGAGAAAATGCAATTTCTAATGCCTGAGACTGGAAGTGTTTCAGATTTTGGATTTCAGTTTTTCAGCTTTGGAAGTGAGTGCATCAAACTTCCCAGGTCAGCATCCCAAATCTGAAATCTGAAAAGCTTCAGTGAGCATTTCCTTTGAATGTCATGTTGGTGCGCAGAAAGTTGAATTTGGCATGCTCAAGCTGTAATGTCTGTCAGACCCTGGGCAGAAAGAGTGAAGATCTTCTAGCCTAACAGCTGTGGTCTTGATTTAATTGCCAGTAATCCATCCAGGTTGTGTTTCATACAACATTTTTCTCAGTTTAACCCATAAGGCAATGTTAGAAACAAAAGTTCCCCTACCTACAAAGAAGAATTAGTTTTTTATAGATTTGGTTGGAAATTTTTGCAGCTTTGAAACTTAATGACAGAATCCATGACTCAATGACTAAAAAGCTGAGGCGGGTGGACTGCTTGAACTTAGGACTTTGAGACCAGCCTAAGCAAGACAGAGACCCCATCTCTACTAAAACCAGAACCAGCCAGGCGATGTGGCAGACGCCTATAGTCCCAGCTACTTGGGAGGCTGAGGCATGAAGATTGCTTGAGCCCAAGAGTTTGAGGTTGCTGTGTGGGCCACAGCACACTACTCAGAGCAACAGAGTGAGATTCTGTCTCGATAAATAAATAAATAAAATAGTAATTATTTTATTGGAGTGTTTGTATGGTGCGTGGACTTTAAAACCCAAGGATGTGCCTAGAAGGCACCTGCTGACTCCCGCACTTTCTCCTGCTGTTTTCTTCTTCACCAAAGGAGTTCAGCCATGCTTTATAAAGATTTTCAATAGTATCCAGCACTTTTGTGTTCTAAAGAACGGAATGACTTTCTCTATAAATGTGTTCTGTTACATTGCTAAAAATTACAAGCCATATCATATAACCAAATCATGTAGCTAGGAAACAGTTGTGATTAAGAACTGGGGTTCAGAAGTCTTTAATCCCTGTCATTTTATCAGGACTTGGACCTTGAGCAGGTAACTTAACTCTCTTCATTTTAGCTTCTCACTTATGAGAGGGAAATAACTCTGACTTCCCAGGGTTTATTTGAGAATTAGGCATTTATAAAGCACTTGGTACAGTTCCCAGAGTATTACAAGCGTTCCACCTTACACTAGCTGTTATTAATGTTACTGTATAATCACCTTTCCTCTAACAACAAATAGGAAACTCTTCATTTGTGGCTTCCAGACTTGCTCATTATAGAATTTGCTAACTCAAAATGGTTAAACACCACACTGCATTGTTCCTGTGTTCTGTGAGGACAAATCAGGAGGAACCACCCCCAAACCTCACTAATCTGTTCACACAGAATTGTCCTTGAAATAGTTCCAGCTTCCTTGGAAGAAAAGCTGCCCATCTGCATGCTTTCTGTCTCAAAACATGTTTCAAACCAGCTTTTGTTTTCCAACAGGACAGCCTGTGGCTGTGTGAGAAGACTTGTGAGACAGGAATGCTGTCTTCCCCTCAGTATTCTCCACAGGAGCTGGCAGAACTGTGGGAACTGAAGGAATTATGTGGGGATCCTTGTCAGTGTGAAGCCAGATGATAGGGATTCAAATTAGCAGTGTTTAAAATCAGGGCAGGCAAATGATAATCTGAATGTAAGTCTGAGAAGAGCCTTAGGTTTGGCAATATGTCTTTCAGGAGCATTGGAGGCTGGGACTTCACCTGTAACCAGTGCGGTTTTCTTAATGTTTGCACAAATTCCCTTTTTAAAAGTCATCTGATACTGTAGCATAAGAAAAGTTTTTCTTTATATATTGGAAGGTGATTTGAAAAATACCAACTTGTTTTATAAAAAAAATTTCTAAATGCCAATGCATTGTTGCTAAATAATAATTCATCATTACCTGCCATTTTTTGTTAAAACTTGGCCTAGCCTTAGAAATCTTAATAACCCAGAATTTGAATTTCAACTTGGATTGTAGGACAGCTCTACTCAGCGTAATTAGGGTAACTACCAGCCAAAAAGAACTCACAAAAATGCTGTGTGATAATGTGATCATTTGTTTGAGCATTGGTCACTTATACCAAAGTTTGGGGTTTCTGGAAATAATGTCAGATTTTGTGGCTGTCTGCATGAAGTGGCCAACTTGAATTTGAAAAGGAACCAATACGATTCTTAGTTCCAGACCTTGGTTTTGAGGAAGTTTACTTTTATATAGTAGACAAGTACTCAAGTTTTCTTTTGTCATTTAACATAAGTCCTAAAGGCCAAAGTCAGTACTTTCCCCCAAAAGCTAAATTTTTTCAAATATGAATAAATCAAAGCAAATACCTCTCAGGGTTTCAGTGCCAGAGGAAAGGATATTTCTAAACTGCTGACACTTTGCAAGAACCAATTTTCTTTCTCCTGTCATTGTGGGTCATCTTCTACTACAGAAGAAGATGTAATCAGTTTAGGTATAACTGTAGGGAAAAGCATGTGCTCAATTTTTTAAACACTCTAAAAGTACAACTGAGAAGAGATAATAGCATTTATGTCACATGTAGTAGAGGATATATCTCTGAGTTTAAGGGACATTTCCCAAAATGACCAAATCATTTTAGTAGCCTTTTAAAATAGTATTAATAAAGAATTCCATTAAAGCTGGTCTTACGACAGCTATTAACTATGTTCAGGTTTTATTAGAGTAGCTAGTTTCTATTTAATATTTAAATCTTCATATAATGAAATGCAATCATGAACTATAAAAATATGACATAAGATCAGAAAATCATTAGTAAGTTTTAAGGCCTTTATTACTGCTATTATATAGAAACCTAGAAATGTTTTTTCCCCAATAAAAAATAACATCCTTTGTTATACATAGGGCAAGTTGTAAAACTCATTTTGACAGCAAAATTTTCCAATAAATCATTTATTTCTAGTGAACCCCAGACATGATAAGCAGGGTTGTTACCATCGCACTAATAGACAATCTCCATTTTCCACAGAATAAAATTCTAATGACTGTAGGTCATTTTCCAGTTCAATTTCTCTGTCTGGCATCTAAAGTTAGAACAAAAGGGTGGGGGTATGATTAAGACAGATCTGACAAAGCATGTTATATATACGCCCCCCTCCCACCAGACACCTCCAAGCAGCAGGTTGACCTTAAAGTCAAACAGATTTATGGTGTCCCATTTAGTATCCCTTTAGAATCAAACTATTGTTATACAGAGACAATTTAATGACACATGTGAGGAAGCTTGACTTTGTATTTTGCTGAGCAACTTACTTTGGGACTTTCATAGGACAATAGAAGGTCTGACACAGGAACTTTGAGAACACGTGACAGCATTCCCTTCACCTTTTGAATTGTCATGGAGTCTGTCAAAGAAAAAAAAATCCATCAGTGGGGTGTGGTGGCTCATGCCTGTAATCCTAGCACTCTGGGAGGCTGAGATGGGTAGATTGCCTGAGCTCCTGGGTGGGAGACCAGCCTAAGCAAGAGCAAGACCCCATCTCTAAAAATAGCCAGGTGTTGTGGCGGGCGCCTATAGTCCCAGCTACTCAGGAGGCTGAGGCAAGAGAATCGCTTGAGCCCAAGAGTTTGAGGTTGCTGTGAGCTATGATGCCATGGCACTCTACCAAGGGCAACAAACTGAGACTCTGTCTCAAAAAAAAAAAAAAAAGAAAAAGAAAATCCATCAGTTCTCTCAGCTGACAGTTATCTGTAAAACTAGCTCACATGAATTGCAATGGTAGCAATATCTGATTTCATAGTATCAATTTATCCAAGTATGTAAGTAGGAAAAAACTTTAGTCTTTTTACCAATTACTTGAGTCATTTGGGGAACTGTGGGAAACATAGCTAATGTTTGACCTAAGTGCCCTTTGACAGTGAGGTTTCATACCATTTCAGTAGTGTATTTCTTCCTTAATAGGAATAAACCGGAAATAATATTCTCAGCACAGAAGTAGAAATAAGAATGAAATCACGAAGTTTTCTTTTTAAACCTTGTGGTTACTCTCTTGTGAATAAGAATATTGGTTGGGGCTCAGGGATCCTGAGGACAACTCTTAGCCTCTCTGGCCTTAGTTTCTCCCTCTGTAAAATGAAGGTGTGGAGTAGACGAGAGCCTTTCCAGCATGAGAGTTAAAGTGTTCAACGCACACAGACGTGTGACTGCCAGGCACAGAAGTATAATTTAAGAGGAAATGCTTTGTTCAGAAAACACTATGAACTTCTTTCCAAAGATGGGTTGTGATGGTAAATAGTGGATATTTTGAGTATAAGAGAAATAGTTTCTTGGAGGCTTTAGCTGGAGGTACAGCAATAGTGTAGTGTTCCCACAAATATCACAGTATATTCAAAGAAATATTTTTCTATCAAAAATCATTTTTGTAAAAGCTGTGTGTTTTTATGCAACTTGTGATAATAAATGTTATCTTTATTTTAGAATAAAAACTGGCTTTTTCTTGTTTATATATTAAATACAGGTAAATCTTTAATTTTAGTTAACACCGTGTGCTCTTTTTAGTCTAGTCCTTTGAAGACTAGGTGGAAGGGCTTTCATTGTTTTACTGAGGGGAAGGACCCAGTCTTCATCCATGTCAGAAACCAGGCTGCTCATAGGACACGTCTAAGAAACTGAGTCTACAGGAGAAAACGTCAATTTGTATGTAATAACTGTGGTAACACCTGATTATCTTAACATTCAGAAAATATGAATTTGCCTGTTTCCCTCCCTAAGACCAGTGTTTTAAAAATGTCGTAGATGGTGGCGACTGTGGCTCAGTGAGTAGGACGCCAGCCCCATATACCGAGGGTGGCGGGTTCAAACCCCACCCAGGCCCCAGCCAAACTGCAACAAAAAATAGCCAGGCATTGTGGTGGGCACCTGTAGTCCCAGCTTCTTGGGAGGCTGAGGCAAGAGAATCACCTAAGCCCAAGAGCTGGAGATTGCTGTGAGCTGTGATGCTATGGTACTCTATTGAGGGCTCCAGAGTGAGACTCTTGTCTCTAAAAAAAAATAAATAAATAAAAATGTCACAGAAAGGCAAAGTGGCTCACACCTGTTATCCTAGCACTCTGGGAGGCCGAGGCAGGTGGAATGCTTGAACTCAGGAGTTCAAGACCAGCCTGAACAAGAGTGAGACCCCCCCATCTCGACTAAAAATAGAAAAACTAGCCAGAGTTGTGGTAGGCACCTGTAGGCCCAACTGCTCGGGAGGCCGAGGCAGGAGGCTCAATCACTTGAGCCCAAGAGTTTGAGGTTGCCGTGAGCTATGTTGATGCCACAGCACTCTACTCAGGGTGACAAAGTACAACCCTGTCTCACAAAAAAAAAAAGTCATAGAAAAAGGCCTGGAAGCATACTTGTGTTCAAATACATATGTATAGGCTTCATGATGTATGCTGATAGACAGCTTGTATTTCCTTATTACATGATGGTATGCCAATTCCTTTAGACATGCCCTGCCCAACATGGCAGCCATAAGGACCTGAACTGGAGCCAGCATGACTGAGAAACGGAAATTTTAATTTTATTTTAATGAATTTAAAATTAAATAACCAGATGTGGCTAGTGGCAGTTGTTACTGGACAGCGCAGCTTTACATCTACTTCATTCTCCTTAATGGTACCTTACGGTTCCACCAGAGTTGATTCAACCATCCTCCCATTTATAAACATTGATAGTCTGAGAGAATGCTTCATCAGAGCATGTATATATTTTTAATTTTTTTATAGCAGTTGCCACTTGACTTAAGGGTACACTGCTTTTTCATGCCAGCCAGTATTCTTTAATTTTCACTATTCTGACAAATTGAAAAAATAGTATTATCCTTTAAAAAGTAAATGTAAAATACTATATTTATGTTAGTGGTTAGATATTCACAGCATGTAGCATAAGAATTAATAGAAATTACCCTGGCTTACTATTAATCTGCTGGCTTACTGCTGAGTATAGAACATAGGACTCAGGTTCTTAATAGCATAAAACAAAATAATTATTACATATAATTTCTATGGATAATTCTAATCTGTTAACTGTACTCAAAGACTAATAAAAATAGAATGAGTATGGTTATGGTGGGTGTTCCCAAAGTGGGAACCAAACCTCAGAAGTCCTGGGATACCAGTCAGGTGTGGAGTGTAGGAAGAGGGCGAGGTGGCAGTGTCACCCTCAGTCAGACCAAAGTCCTTGACAGATCTATCTCAGTGCTTTCAGAATGAAAACTTAACAAGTCTAAGGACAAGATTCTTGGGCGGTGTTCATTAGTGGTCACATTCCCATGAAGTGATTTGTTTGGAAAGGGAAAATGCAGAGACATCCAAAGCCAAAAACAAAGTTCTAGCCTTCTGTCAGTCGTCTGTCCCCACCAAAGCCTTCCCTGATAGTGTTTAAGTTTGAAAAAAAAATAATGAAGGGAACTCATTATGATAGAACAGTAGGAAAATTACATGTCACAGGAGGAGAAACGACCGGTAAGTTAACACTAAATGGATGTTATCAATGAGAAAGGTACTTCTTTGAACATACCTGAGGCATTGTATAAGCAATAACATGATAAGCTTATTTTATTTGATAAAAAACTAATTTAAAAATCAATGTGAATTACTGCACTGACAGGCAAATAAGAAAACACAATATACTAGAGTCAAGCAGGCTATCTATACATATTTCATTTTTTTCAAATCTTCACTGCTCTAAATTTAACCTATTTATGTTTTGGCTATGAATCAAGTTTAATCTTGAGAATACACAGTATCATTAAAGACTATAATTTAAGGCTGGGCACGATGGCTCACATCTGTAATCCCAGCACTTTGGAAGGCCATGGTGGGTGGATTGCCTGAGCTCACGAGTTTGAGACCAGCCTGAGCTACATCTAAAAGTAGGTGTTACGGCAGGCACCTGTAGTCCAGCTACTTGGGTGGCTGAGGCAAGAGAATCGCTTGAGCCCAAGAGTTAGAGGTTGCTATGAGCTATGTCGCCATAGCACTCTACCGGGGGTGACAAAGTGAGACTGTCTCAAAAAAAATAATAATAAAAGTACAAAGAGTAGGCTCGGCGCCTGTTGATTAGTGGTTAGGGTGCTGACCACATACACTGGGGCTGGCAGGTTCAAACCCAGCCCAGGCCTGCTAAACAACAATGACAACTACAACAAAAAAATAGCTGAGCACCTGTAGTCCCAGCTACTTGGAAGGCTGAGGCAACAGAATTGCTTAAGCCCAAGAGTTTGACATTGCTGTTGACCAAAGGGACATAGTGAGACTCTGTCTCAAAAAAAATAATAAAAATAAAAAGACTTAATTTTTCTTTTGAGTGAAAGGTAGGTTAGGTTGATTTTAAGTTCTAAAGTTTTTAAAGAAAACCATTTCAGTATGTCCATTAAAGTATCTGAGAATTGTTTCTACAGGGACTCCTGCAGAATATAGGAAAAGTTACAAGTGCCCCAACACTTAAGTTTACTTGGCTGTTTCCTCTTTTATGAAAGGATAGTAAGACAGATTCCAAACTCAGTGTAACAGTCTCTCAGAAAATAGCTGTAGCCTTGGGGAGTTCCTCTGAAAGGCTAAGCCATTCAAGCTCTCAGACGTCTGCTTAAAAATAAAGTTATAAGCAGGGATTCCAATTTTAACAAACTATTGTCAGGATAAGCTGATAAAGTTACAGGAGACCTGAACTTTTTGGAGGATGGGAAGAGTGATGCTAGCACGAATGATCGTGTTTTAGACTATAAAAGACTCTTGAAAACCTGTAAGTTTCAAGTATGAATTAAAGCCTTTCATTTCAACCAACTCATACATAGCTAGTGATTCAGGAGTATAAAGAAGGTTCATCATCAGAAGTAGGGAGAGGGGGAATATGAGAAAGGAAATACAGTCACATTCTCCTCACCTGGCAGTTGTTTCTGTAGGACTTTCTGATCAAGTTGATTAGGGCATTTTATCTTCAGTGCTTTAAGGAAAAAAGGAAAAGGACGAATTGATGCCTATTATAATAAAATTTTTAAACGTGCAAGTTAACTGGGGATTGCCTGAGCTCACAGGTTCGATACCAGCCTGAGCCAGAGAGAAACTTCATCTCTGAAAATAGCTGGGCATTGTGGTGGGTGCCTGTAGTCCCAGCTGTTTGGGAGGCTGAGGCAAGAGAATCACTTGAGCCAGGATTTTGAGGTTGCTGTGAGCTCTGACACCACAGCATTCTGCTGAGGACAACAAACTAAAACTCTCAAAAAATAAAATAAAATTGGTCTTAGCCAGGTGCTGTGGCTCACACCTATAATCCTAGTACTCTAGAAGATTGAGGCAGGAGGATCCCTTAAACTCAGGAGTTCAAGACCAGCCTTAGCAAGAGCAAGACCCTGTCTCTATTAAAAATAGAAAAATTAGGACAGTACCCATAGCTCAGGGGGTAGGTCACCAGCCTTGTACACTGAGGGTGGTGGGGTTTGAACCCAGCCCGGGACAGCTAAAACAAAGACAACTGCAACAAAAAATAAAACCAGGCTGTTTACTTGGCTGTTCCCTCTTTCATGAAAGGATAGTAAGACAGATTCCAAACTCAGTGTAACAGTGAGTTTGTGGCAAGTGCCTGTAATCCCAGCTACTTGAGAGGCTGAGGCAAGAGAATCGCTTAAGCCCAAGAGTTTGAGATTGCTGTGAGCTGTGACGCCACGGCACTCTATCAAGGGCAACATAGTGAGACTCTGGTCCCAAAAAAAAAAAAAAAAAATTTTAGCTGGGCATTGTGGCATGTGCCTAGAGTCCCAGCTACTCCGGAGGCTGAGGCAAGAGGATCACATGAGCCAAGGAATTTGAAGTTGCTTTGAGTTGGCTGATACCATGGCATTCTAGCCTAGGCAACAGAGTGATATGCCTCAAAGAAGGAATGAACAAACAGGTCTTACTGATGTGGGGCCAACGTGCTATCACTGTCCCTTTTTCCCCCTTAGTACTTCTTTCCTGACAATTTAACTAGGTTTTCAAGGGTAAAAGTCACCAATTTGCAAATCACAGTTCAATTCATAATTCAAATACCTCCCACATTTATGAACACTATGATATGAGTTTAAAGCAGGACAGTTACAAAACTGTTCATTATAAGAATTCTTATTTGAGAATTCATCATTTCTTTAGAACTTAAGGCACTTCAATACCTAACAGAAACACACTTAACCCCTACAGGTCAGTAGTATCTGCTTCAGCGAGTAAGGACGAACACAAGCTGTTATTTGAATTTGGGATTCTTACTTAGTAGGTGGTTCTTGAGCATAAATGGTTGTTGTATTTTGAGTTCCTCATCTTCAGGTGCACCATATTCTGTTTAAGAAGAAATAAAAAGGAATGAATGATACACCAAACGGTTGCTCGCTGTAAGAAAAAAAAAGTAGTAAGTGTCCACATAGCCTTTTTCCTTTTCTAGGATAAACCCAGCAACACCTTGCAGGCCACACTGGGATCAGCTTTCTTTTATTCAGCTTGATTTTTAGGAGAGACAGACAGCAACCACTTCTAAGAGCAGACGTCCTTCTCCTCAGAGTTGGAGACCCTGTAACTTAACTACTTCATTGATAAATGACCAGTGAAACCCAACAAAAGGAAATAAATAAAAAGCAACACATTACCCGTGCATATAAACATATTATTTCTTAGGGACTGACAACATCCTTGTTCAAACTAGCAAGATAAGGCTGTGTTTTGAGATTCCTCAAACATGTATTCTGAGTTTCACGTTTTGTAAAAGTTCCTCTTTTTTCTGGGTCCTGAGAGAGAAATTCTGGTGCTCTTTTGGCCACCTTTCATAGGACACCTGTGCAAGTTGTTGGTTTTTTTTTTTTTTTTGAGACAAAGTCTGACTTTGTCACCCTTGGTAGAGTGCCATGGCATCATAGCTCACAGCAACCTGAAACTCCTGGGCTTGAGTGATTCTCTTGCCTCCCAAGTAGCTGCCTATAGGTGCCTGCCACAATGCCTGGCTATTTTTAGAGATGAGGCATTGCTCTGGCTCAGGTTGGTCTCAAGCCTGTGAGCTCATGCTGTCCACCCATTTCAGCCTCCTAAGTGCTGAGATTACAGGCCTGAGCCACCACACCTGGCCACCTTTACAAGTTTTAACCAGATCATTCAGTGCCAGGCTGGTGCTGTCGGTACCACCTCTACCAACCAGCTCCTTGGCCTGGGACACAGCCTCCGTCTTAGGGCAATGGGAAAGCAGGACTATTCTGCCATAAGATAACCAGTGACAGAATTTCTCTAAATATTCCCAAGTATCTATGCTTTTGTCTAATTGCGTTCTTAGAAGTGAAACGCTGAACCATAACTGTCTGGCTGCCTTAGAACCCTCCTGGCCCACTCGACAAGTGACTTAGAATTCACCAAGAGTGGCCAGGAAATTGGGCCACCTAAGGGAGCAATTTGAAAGCGATCACAGCAGGCAGCCTTTCCTCCTCAGGGATGCTGTTCAAGCCTGAAGCATTTATGCAGTGAGCTTCTTGCATTAGGAAATATATAAAAAGGAAAATCGCATAAAAGTGAAATATGGAATAATAATGAAATCAAACAAAATGGAAAGGACATCAGGGACAAAGATTAATGAATTCTTAGCCTCAAAGCTTGAGGAACCAAGCTACAAACCACCATGCTGACCAAGTATCAAACCCAGTGGAACACACCGTGAGGCCTGTGGATGAGAGGCTTAGGAACTACATACTCACAGGATGTTCATGCGTGTTAGAAGACTTTAACTATAAAAGGGGCTTTAAAAAATTCCAATGCTTGGGCGGCACCATATACCGAGGGTGGCGGGTTCCAACCCAGCCTGGGCCAAACTGCAACAAAAAAACAGCCAGGCATCGTGGCGGGCACCTGTAGTCCAAGCTACTCAGGAGGCTGAGGCAAGAGAATCACTTGAGGCCAAGAGTGTGATTTGAGGTTGCTGTGAGCTGTGGGGGCACAGCATTCTACTAAAGGCAACAGAGTAAGACTCTGTCTTAAAAATAATCCCAACTGGAGTGGAGGATGGGACACCACCTGAAACCTGAAGTCTGGTGACATATGCAAAGGGGAGAACTAAATTAAGGATTACGTTCCGGCTCAGCACCTGTGGCTCAAGTGGCTAAGGTGCCAGCCACATACACCTGAGCTGGTGAGTTTGAATCCAGCCCAGGCCCGCCAAACATTGATGGCTGCAACCAAAAAATTGATGGGCGCCTCTTGGGAGGCAGAGGCAGGAGAATCCTTTGAGCCCAGGAGTTGGAGGTTGCTGTGAGCTGTGATGCCACGGCACTCTACCCAGGGTGACTGTCTGAGGCTCTATCTCAAAAAGAAAAAAAAAAAAAAATTACTTTCCCTTCCCCAGTGCAAATCTCCCCTATTCAGGAGCCTAAATAGCCTTCCAGACTACTAGAAAATCTCTACAATCCTTGGAAGGGTACAGAAAGCCCCAGGAGAGGAAGAAGAGCAAAAACATCATGGAGAACATCCCCTGATACTGGCACATACTCAGGCACAGCAGCTGGTATCTAGGGTGGGCTGCAAGGAATTCTTCATTGGGTCTGTTTTTGTCTGGATCCTGATGTCCACCAGCCTTTCTCCACTCATTTCCAAAAGCCTTTCTGTAGTCAAGCTCAGCTCCATGCCTTTCTTCGGGTAGTATCTGTGTTGGCGTGAGATAAAAATATTTTCTGACACATCCTTTCTTTTCTGCAGCCTGCCCTCCACTGCCCATGCACAGAGAATAATCAAACTGAGAGGGATAAAAATTCATCATACTTTTCACCTTTCTTTAACATTGAAAGAATGTAGGTGTTTATTCAAAAAGAAAAAAAGAATTTCAGTTTTATATTTTTCTTCATGAAAGTAGTTTGCCCACAAGCCAGTTTCAGGACTATGTCAGGTGCTAGGCTCACTTGCCAGAGCTTGGCCTGGAGGTGCCCTGCTTGGAGGAGCCCACTGGCTCCAAGTGAAGCAGGACAGTGCTCACAAGGCACTGCCCTCCCACTTCCCAGGGAGGCAGCTAAGGAGGAGAAATACGCTTTGTGGTTTTGTCTTCTTTCTGCCTGCATTCCCCCCAAGAAAATGACAGTACCTAGTATTCGTCACCCCTCCTCAGACAGTAATAAATCAGGCTGGGGCAGTAGAGCAGCAGGCTTCTGCACTGATCTAAGCACAACGCTATCTCCCGAAGAGTCAGAAAAGAACATTACTACTAAAATACACAACCATAGTATTTTACCATTTGAGAAAAGTTGCATCTCATATCTTCTTTTGGTTCTTTTTTTTTAAAACACTTAAAAGGATCCTACAGCTTTATAACCAAGCTCTAAAAGTGGCCCTGGACAGTGGTGGTGGGGCAGCCTGGCAGCCCTCACAGTGTCAGCCCCACACTTGGGGCTGCAAATGTCCTCAGCAGCAGGCGGGCAGCAGAGGTATTGAAGGTGGGTGGCACCACTTCCTCCAGATCCACAGAACAAGGCAAGCCCACCTGATGGGTACAGCAGAGAATCATCCTTACAGCTGTTACAATACAGTACAGTTAAAGTCCAGAAGCAGCAGTACACAGTAATTGAGGACAAAATTTGGTGGCCTGCTCTGTGGGCCACTGGAACAGACCCTGTCTCAGCTCTGGCTTGATTTTGTTACTGTGACGACAGCCAGCTGACTGGTCACAGGTTGGACCCTGGCTGCCAGAGGTAACAGACAAGAACTAGGCCAGAAGTTCGATTAGTGAGCACACAGGCCTTGTCAACAGGTGCGTGGTGCCTCTTCCTTGGCTGGGGCCTGGCAGTTAGCACACACAACACATGGAGAGAGGTCTCAGAGGGAATGGAAGAGGCGATTCAGGTGGCCAGAAACCTCTTGACACTCCCTTGATTCTGCAAGTGGGCTTTTGTCCAAACCCTACTGCCTCCCTGCCTAACACCGAAAGCACTGGCAAGGCCCTGGCCCAGCCACTAGCCAGCCAGAGGCAGGGAATATTATTGGCTAAGACAATCCTGGCTCAAGGTGGCCAGACTTTTCTTCAACCTGTAGTGAAACAACTTGAACAAGCCCTTCTGGGAATGCTGAACAGCCCCTTGCAGGTGTCTGAGCCTGGCACCTGGTGAAGGTAAGGTCCAGTAGGGCACTCGCAAGTGTGACCACGCACTGCCTGCAGAATGGAAACTCCCATCACATCATCGCACTTCCTGCATTTCTATCTGCTCAAAACGGTGTTTGTTTTTTGAGACAGTCTCATGCTATCACCCTGGGTTGAGTGCAATGGCATCATAGCTCATAACAACCTCCAATTCTTGGGCTCAAGAGATCCTCTTGCCACAGTTTTTCTATTTTTAGTAGAGATGGGGGTCTTGCGTTTTGCTCAGGCTGGTCCCCAAGTTGTGAGCTCAAGCAATCCACCCACCTCAGCCTCAGCAATATTTGTTTTTTATAAAATTTCCCTGAATGGTCTTGGGACTGTCAAAAGAGATTTCTTTCCTAACATTAAACAGGAAAATCACCAGGTAGTAAAAATATTGGGGGAGTTTTTCTTCATAGAAACCCTTAGGGGCTGGCTCTAGGCAGGACGGAGAGGGGGAGCTGGCAACAGTCTCCTGTACAAACTCCAGCCCACAGGCCTCCTCGAGCCTGGGCCGCAGTTGTCCCAGCCTCTGAACACGGCAGCTGACCAAGTACAAACTTTGCTTGTGGCTTTGAGGCGTAAGAAGCTCCAGGTAGGGAAGGAGGGTGACTTCCAAACAGATTCCAGGAACACAGCACAGCTGCACATTGTGGCCCAGCCACAGACCAACGCTGAACACCCTTTACCAGGGCTATAGGGCCAGTGGGCCAAGGCGCACAGAACTGTCCTTTGGAAATAAAACGAGATCATTAACAATGTTTTTAAAATAAAGCTGCAGTGAGAGACCATAATTCTGAATGGAAACAGGATAGACTTTGTTTCTTCTTCACCAGCAACACAACACTCTTGGGCTCGGCACCCATTGCAGTGGTTACGGCACCAGCCACATACACTGAGGGTGGTGGGTTCAAACCCGTCCGGGATCAGCTAAACAACAATGGCAACTGCAACAAAATAGCCAGGTGTTGTGGTGGGCGCCTATAGTCGCAGCTACTTGGGAGGCTGAGGCAAGAGAATCGCTTAAGCCCAAGAGTTTGAGGTTGCTATGAGCTGTGATGCCACGGCACTCTACAGAGGGTGACACAGTGAGACTCTATCTCAAAAAAATCAAAACAAAACAAAACACCTAACACTCAGAAATCACGCTGAGAATACAAACCAATGCAACCCAAGAGTGCCAGGCACACAACTGCCCTGGTGTACAAAACCCAGGCTCCTACCCTACTTTAACCACTGACCTACAGTTCTAAAGTGGGACAAGCTGGCCCAGGGCACCGGAGCACAGCAGCCAGACCTCACAGCCACGTGGGCGGGAAAGCATCTCCTGGGAAGCCTGGGGCCGGCTCTCACTGGAGGATGAAGCCTGGCTGGTGCAGAGGCATCAAGGATGGGCGTTGCTGGGGCAGAGCTGGCAGCAATGGTGACACAGACTACAGAGAATCCTGGCTGAGGCAGGAGGCCCACTCCAAGGGCAGGGGCGGACACTAATCCTGGGTGGGGCATGGCCTGTCCTAAGCCCATGGCAGCAGTAAGTGGCTAAGCATCTTGCAGGTACTGGCGCTGGTGGCAGCGGATGCCCAGGCATGACTGAGGGAGGCCCGCTGGCTTCTGGGACAGGCCAGGATGGCGGTAGATGTGGGCTTGGGCACCCTGGGAGGCAGTGGGGCTAGAGCCTGTGGGAGTCTCGGTCCCTTCAGCACCATCTGGAGCTTCCCGGTTTTCACTTCACATGTGGGCCAGTTTCTGTTTGCCCTGACAGACATCAAAGAAGGTCCTTGTCTAGAGGAACCTTTCCATGAGAAACTTCTCTGCTATGTCCTCGGTGTCTTCCCCATCCTGGGCCCTTCTGCTTGAAGAAGTGCTAACAGGGTCTCCACGGAAGCTGCCAGACTGTTTATCATGGTCTTCTTTATCTGATAGGCTTCGAAGAGAACCTGGAGTACTTTTGGGTCAAATGTGCTTTCAGTGTCCAGCTGGGGCTGGTACAAAAGGTTTCCTTCTGCCAGGTTCCCGTTGCTGGCATCATTTCATTGTGAAGCTGACTATTCCACGTGTCCTACGTCTGCTGCACGTCTCGGTCAGCTGCCCTTTGTCCTCCAGCAGCTTGTTAGGCTGCACCAGTGACAGCCCTGCGAACTGGGCTTTGCTCCCCACACCCGCCATCCCAGTGTCTCTGCCATCTCACATCCTTTCCAACAGCAACTGTCTTTTTACATTTTTTTGATCATTTATTTTCTAGCTTAAAGCACTCACCTCACATTTGTTGAGGGTCTTCAGCTGACCGATCTTGGCGATGATGAGCTGCCGTGTGGTCTGGGTGGCTTTGTCTCCCTCGGTCAGCGGGTTCCTTATGCAGGACAAAGCATGCAGACATGGCAACTTGTCTAGCTCATTGATGAATGACCACTGAAATACAGCAGACAGAAAGGAAGGAGAAGAAACAGGCCTTCAGACTCTTCTTCCATATTTGAACCAGTAACAGGAAAGCAAAGTCCCTAGTTCCAATCTAAGGCACAGAATTTTGTCATGCACTGAGCTCCCCCCTCTAGGAAAACCGCACACTTTTACTTTGTAACTGCCATTTAAAATGGCAGCTGTAGGCAGCACCTGTGGCTCAGTGAGTAGGGCGCTGGCCCCATATACGGAAGGTGGCGGGTTTGAACCCCAGCCAAACTACAACAAAAAAATAGCCCGGCATAGTGGCGGGTGCCTGTAGTCCCAGCTACTCGAGAAGCCAAGGCAAGAGAATCACCTAAGCCCAAGAGCTGGAGGTTGCTGTGAGCTGTGATGCCACAGCACTCTACAAGGGCAACAAAGTGAGACTCTGTCTTCCAATAAATAAATAAATAAATAAATAAATAAAATGACAGTCTGCTTAAATCTGAATTAAACTAATTTCTTTCTTTTTTTTTTTTTTTTGAGACAGTCTTATTATGTTGCCCTTGGTAGAGTGCTGTGGCATCACAGCTCACAGCAATCTCCAACTCTTGGGCTTAAGCGATTCTCTTGCCTCAGCCTCCTGAGTAGCTAGGACAACAGGTGCCCGCCAAAAACACCGAGCTATTTTTTTGTTGCAGTTGTCATTGTTGTTTGGCAGGCCTGGACCAGGTTTGAACCCACCAGCCCCAGTGTATGTGGCCAGAGCCCTAGCTGCTGAGCTATAGGTGCCGAGCCAAACTAATTTCTTTCTTATTATTTTTTTAGTTTAGATGAGGCATTTCACTCTGAGGAAGCATTTCTCATTCAATTAAATAAATTTTTTAATAGAAATAGGAACCTATAAACTCCACCCCAGGAGCAGAAATAAGCGATAACGTGCTGGGCACACTCTGAAGAAGCTCTTACTTGTGATATCTGATTGTCATTTACTACAAGGTACTGCAAGGCTGGGAACATGGACGTTTTACATCCTAGAAAAAGGAGACTTAAGTTACACCATGTAAGTGAAATAGGGTAAAGTACAGGGGCGAGGAGACCTTACTGATCTTACATACCAATTCCAGCATCTGGAAAATGTATAGAAGAAATTCCAGTGTCAGAAAGAATTAGTTGTTCTAATCTGAAATTAAAAATATTAAATGTTATGACACAGTACAGCATACAATGCTGTGGGCCATCAACCATGGTTCCTAAGTTTTTTGCCTATATCCTGGGTTTCCATTCCATGTAAAATATTTAGAAACCATAAAGTTCAATTTAAGGCATGTAAAGTGGACTCCATGCAATATTCTATCTAACAGCTCTTATCCTGCTGGGTCAGGGTCTCAGGGGAAAGAGACAGGGTCTACCTGTCCAAAGTCTAACATACCAAGACTTTTAGCATTATCACCAAATTATTTATCAAATTATATAGTACAGTCATAGCCCCATTCTATCTGGTTCACAAGTATATTCTTTGAATCAATTAAAATTCCCTAAAGTGGATTACTCACTTTAGGAATTCCATCATATTTTTTTTTTTTTTTTTGAGACAGATTCTCACTATGTTGCCCTCGGTAGAGTGATGTGGCATCACAGCTCACAGCAAACTCAAAGTCTTAGGCTTAAGTGATTCTCTTGCCTCAGCCTGCCGAGCAACTGGGACTACAGGCGCCTGCCACAACACCTGGCTATTTTGTGCAGTTGTGATTGTTGTTTAGCAGGCCCAGGCTGGGCTCACCTGGGCTCAAACCTGCCAGCCTCCTTGTATGTGGCCAGCATCCTATTCACTGAGTGACAGGGGCCATGCCTTCATCATATTTCTACTGACATACAGCATATGAAAATTCTTTCACTAGAAGCGTATTAAGCACTTACTAAAACAGCCATTTAGGAGCAAATTACCTGGGCAGATACGCTATCAGAAACAGCTGATTTTCATCAATTGATTTATTAGAAGAAAGGTCTAACAATTTGATAGTCTGTAGAACATCAGTTGGCCTAAATGGAAAATAAAATTAACTTCTTAATTATTTCATAGTACAGCCTTAAAACACCTGCATTTGGTAGGATGAAGGGCTGGGGTAAAAGGCAAGGACATATATGGACACAAAAGTGCAAATGGAGGGAACACATTCCTGAGGGTATCTGTGTCCTGTTCGTGATACTGTCCCCGGATTTCGTAACTCGTTACCCATGGGGGAAACTGAGTAAGGGGTACACGTGATCTCTGTGTATTACCTCCTGTAATTGCATGTGAATCCACAATTACTTCAAAATTAAAAGTTTAATTCAAAAAATCTGCATTTGCTTGAATAATAAATGAAACTATTCTGTACAATAAAATTGTACTAATCCAACCTTTTAGTTGAGACTTTGTTGTAAATTATCTCATGTTTGTTTTACACAAAAAGAGGGAGATAAGCAACAACATATTTAATTTTTTTAAGAGCAAACTTGAAACAGACTTTAGTAAACTGACCTTAAATAGTTAATGCTAATTAAAAATTCATTACTTAATCTTTATAACATGACCTACATTAACTTTCATTTAGAAACAGCAAATATATTTATACAAAATTAATAACATTCATGTCTTCACAAATATTTAATTCTGATTGCATTTCCCTTGATTAAAACCAATTAGTGAAGTTTTAGTTGATATTCTAATTCATGAGGGCAATGAATAATAAACATCTTTTCTAATTCTTATTTACAAATCCTTACAAAATTAATGTTAGACATAATTGAGATCACTTATTTACTCAGAATGACTAAACAGTTGCAGATGCATTTAAGTAAACCCTTGTTACCTTTCTGAAATGGTAATATTATTAGACTCAAGGTGTAGTTCCTCAAGAACTGGGCACCCAGAGACACAGCGGAGCACCTGGAAGGGAAACTCAGTTCAGAGTTAAGCACCTCTGTAGGACTCTCTTCCCACGTAGCCACCACCATAACCTCCACCGGAATTCAGCTCAGTGACTGTGCCAGAAAGAAAGCGCCTCACACACAGCTCACGCAGACTATCTTTCAGGCCCGGAGTGGTGGTGAAGGGTAATAAATTAAAATGCCAAAGGGCTGTGGTTTAATGCCATGGGAGCACATACTTTTGGTACTGTGAACCCGTCAACGTTAGTGTCAAGACTGGGGATGCTGACTGAGCACACTGTTATTATTCGAGAGAGTTCAATCAAAAGAAGGAAACTGATGTTAAATACCTTTCCTCAATTCTAGCTGCTAATCTAGGCTTGTAAAGAACATGCTAATTAGACAAACTATCACTACTATTATTAAGAGACAGGATCTCACTCTGTCACCCAAGCTGAGTTGCAGTGGCATGATCATAGTTCACTGCAGCCTCAAGTTCCTGGGCTCAAGTGATCCTTTTGCATTAGCCTCTCAAGTGGCTGAGACTGCAGGCATGTGCCACCATGCCTGGTTAATTTTTTTTACTTTTGTACAGATGGGATCTTGCTATGTTGCCCAGGCTAGTCTCAAACTCTGGGTTCAAGCAAGCCTATCTCAACTTCCCAAAGTGCTAGGATTACAGGGCTACCACACCCAGCCTACCACCTGAATTTCTACCTGCCCTTTCTATGTTAAGGCTGACTCTATACCAAAGAGAGAGTAAGTACTTCATAAGGGAACAGCCCTAGAAATGAAGTCCCAGAGCCATGGGCATGTTAAAAGGGCATAAGTTAACGGGAAACCTGTCTCTCACCTACCTGCTTCTGTGGCATTTTATGGATGCACATGCTGGGAATGTATTTCTATGTGCTTGGTTTGAAAATGGAATACTCAGTGTATGTAAAGTCAGTAAACCCCTGCCAGAAAACAGCAGTACCAGACAGAAGTCCCAAGTGCTGCTGTGCCAAGGACCCATGAGTCCACTTTTGAGCCCAGCTGTATTCAACAGTGGAGATGAACTTCACATAAGAAGAGGACGTGAGAAGACCGAGTGTGGTGGCTCACGCTTGTGTCCTAGCACTCTGGAAGGCCGAGGTGGGTAGATTGCTCAAGTTCATAAGTTCAAGACCAGCCTGAGCACGAGAGAGACACTGTCTCAAAAAAAACAGCTGAGGGCTGTGGCAGGTATCTGTAGTCCCAGCTACTTGGGAGGCTGAGGCAAGAGAATCACTTAAGCCCAAGAGTTTGAGGTTGCTGTGAGCTGTGACACCACGGCACTCAACTGAAGGCAACAAAGTGAGACTCTGTCTCCAAAAGAAATAAATAAATAAAAGAGAGAAAAGAACTGACAGGACATTAAGGAACCTTTTTGCTGCTTGGCTTCTGCCCTGAAAAAATATCCAGGAAAATTCAGGGAGCTCAATAAGCAGCTGACATTATGGCTTTTCAAAGCTAACAAATATCTGTTGCACACCATGATGAAGTGCCACTATTCAGAAAGATGCTAGAACAGGGCAGTGCCCATAGCTCAGTGAGTAGGGCGCCAGCCACGTACACTAGGGCTGGTGGGTTCAAACCCGGCCTGGGCCAGCTGAAACAACAATGACAACAGCAACAAAAAAAATAGCCGGGTGTTGTGGCAGGCACTGGTAGTCCCAGCTACTTGGGAGGCTGAGGCAAGAGAATCGCTTAAGCCCAAGAGTTTGAGGTTGCTGTGAGCTGTGATGCCACAGCACTCTACCAAGGGCGACCTAGTGGGACTCTTGTCTCAAAAATAAATAAATAAAAAGGGAAAGATGCTAGAACAAACCAAAATGATCTGAGAGCATTTGAGTTCCTAGATACAATGCTCTACTTAAATACACTATTTCTTTATAAAATGGAGCCACATTTGTACTATAATCCCTTATTAAATTAAAAAAAAATTATTGTGTAATAAACCAAAGAAATGTAATTACCTCAGCCCATGTTATTCCTGTTCGATTGAGGACTAAAATCTTCAGTGCTGAAAATATTCTAGTGAAAGAGGCTGACCCACAGGGGTATTTCACTTTATTTTCACTGTGTGGAAAAAGAAAACGCAATGTGCTTATTGCCGTACAGTACACCCAACTGAAAAAACCAAAAGCGACAATTTGGGATTTAATCGGAGGGGTTTGATTTTTTTCAAAGTAAAAATGAAATCCTATTAAAAAACAGTCAAGGCGAGCTAATTTTTAGTATTTATAACATACAACTGTTTAGTAGCTGACATGCAAAGATTAATTTTACAAGGTTAGGGCGGCTATTCGTGGCTGTAGACTTCCTGAAACCTACAGCCCAGGCATCTGCAAGGTCAGCTTCCAGCATCACAGATGTGGCTCTGGACTGGCACAGTGAAGTCCTGGTCTCAGGAGCTGGATCATGGGCTGGAATTCTGTTTCTCTAAACACAGACTCTGCCCTGTGGCTAGAAGGATGGCTGAAATCAATTGCTGTCCTTCAAATTCTCTTAATAGCCTAATCTCAGAAAGTACTTGATCTTGACAGTCACATTGAAATTAGATCCCATTAAAATGCACGAGCCCACATTTCCAGAAGAGACACCGTGGGTCAGAGAGCCCCAACTTGTTCTGTTGGAGAGCACCAACTATTATAATTGAGGCCTGACTACCTTCTACACTGTACCTTGGTTCAAATGTGAAAGGGGAAGCCTGCTACATCCTTGGAAAAGTTAGGGCCTAAGATTTAAACTAATGAAATGTTCAAGAAGGCGTGGAAAACTGTGACATTAGTAAAAATAGGTATATCAGTGAAAAATCCTTATCAAAACTGAACTAAGTAGTATCCCATTGAACTTATTCCTGAAGCAATTAAATGTTAGAAGCTTCCAAATAAACAATTGCTTTTTAGTAAGATCACCTCTCCTACTCCCCAGCATTCCACAGGCTACAAGAAATATGAAGCTCTTCCAGCTCAGTGTCAACCCACCTCAGCCCCCACATGTTCAGAAGTAAAACCCAGTCCTTATTCATGAATCACTTCGTATGACCATTTGCAAGACTGTAATAATCCCTGTGCTCCTGAAGACTAAGTTAAATTTAGATAACTTCAAATAAGCCAAATCTACCTGAATTAAAATGTCTCCCAGGCGGCTCCACCCATCTCCCCTTCCTCTCTGCCCAGATACCATGCAGGACCAGGAGAGTCCAGGAGTCTCACAGTGACCATGAGGCACCCAGCAGTGCATACCTGAGATTGAGAACTTCCAGGCCTCTGAGCTCATCTGCAATACTTGTCACTTCATCCCACGAGGACAACAGGTTTTTTGACAAATCTACCTTTCTAATATCTAAAAGCACAGGTTAAGAAATAGTAATTGCAAAAGATTCATAAAAGACATAAAAATAGTTATTCTTTGATTCGGGAACATGGGATTTTAAACTTTTTTACTTTATATACTCTATTCTGCTTGAAATTTTGTCGTAAGCATGTAATACTTCTATCTTTTAAATTACCCATTAAGAGATTAATTTCTTTTTTTTTTTAATAAGAGATTAATTTCTTCATTAAGAAACTAAAAAGTTCATCGTCACAAACTCAGAACTTGAGACAAATATCCACAACCAAATGAGTTAAGAACCAAATGTTGGAAGCATGATCCAACGAAGGGGGGGGGGGAGTACATCACACTCCCGGCCACCTCCTACAGGGCACCATGCAGCCCACAGGAATCTCCAAATAAACAGCAGCATCTCCGAGAGAGAGGAGGGAGGTAGCGCAAACATTCACAGGTGCTAAGAGTGAGCTGGGGATTCAGCCAAGAAGCAGTTACTACTACACCCAGCACCTCTGCTACAGGGAGTCGGAGAAGGGTAAACCAGCAGGATGGAAAAATCAAGATACGGGAGCTGGTAGGCAAAGGGGACTACTAGTGAGGAGCGAGACTTGTGAGGCGCCGTCAGGAAGGGCCACAGCTTAGTAGGGTCCCCGCTGAGAGAGACGGAAGAGCAGGACTAGACGAGAGAAAGGAAGACCGCACACTCTACACTGAAATGTCTGCGAGTCACTCCATTCACTGGTCTACTTCACAAGAATTACTGAGGACCAGGAGGATCACAGTGAGCAAAGTCTCAGTGAGGGAGAGACAGGGGCCAAGTGAGAGCCGTTGGTGTGTCAGGCCAGCGCTCAGAGCAGCACAGCAGGCATGTGGGAAAAGGGGGGTATGAGGGTGTCACATGCTCTCACAGGATGGCACCTGAGCAGGGAACTAAAGGAAATGAAAAATGACACTGGGGAAAGGGCTGAGGATTGAAAAGAGCAAAGGCTCTTTGGGTTCAGCCTATGACACAACCCGCCAGCTCCAGTGGGCCTGGGGCAGATCACAAAGGGCCTCACAGGCCACTCCACAGTCTCTGCCAGTCTCCGGCTGCAATGGGAGATACTGGAGGGTTTGGAGCAGCAATGGGATCTGACCAGGCCTTTCAAAGCCACTCTGGGCTGGGGTGAGCAACAGACAGCGGGGGCACAGAGGAGGAGGAAGCCTCATCAGGAGGCTTCAGACCAGACTGGTGGCACCAGAGGGGACCGGAGACGTCAGATTGGGCATCCTAATCTAGAAGAGGACCTGACAGGCTCTGCTGATGGATTCTGGTGTGTAAGGAAAAGGACACTGAGGATAACTATAAGACTTGTGGCCTTGAGCGGTGCCTGTGGCTCAGTGGGTAGGGCACTGGCCCCATATTCCGAGGGTGGTGGGTTCAAACCCAGCCCTGGTCAAACTGCAACGACAAAAAAATAGCCAGGTGTGGTGGTGGTGCCTGTAGTCCCAGCTACTTGGGAGGCTGAGGCAAAAGAATCGCCTAAGCCCAAGAGCTGGAGGTTGCTGTGAGCTGTGATGCTATGGCACTCTACTGAGGACAACAAAGTAAAACTCTGTCTCTTAAAAAAAAAAAAAAAAGACTTGTAGCCTGTGCAAGTGGAACTGTCATTTACTGAGAGGGAAAGATCACAGGACAGGCAGGTGTGAGGGGCCTTAGTGGTGGACATGCTGGACTTGAGATGACCACTGGCCACGTGGACAGGGCTGGCAAACAAGCAGTGGGATAGATGGAAACATGGAAAGGGGCAGGATGAGGTTGCCAACCACAACCCAGAAAGGGGTCCCAGGGGTCCAGGGTCTGAGCCTTCGGTCGCTCCCAAAATTGTATCCAAAGAAGGGTCCTGTAAAAGACACTGAGAAGTGGCCAGTGAGGAGAGAAGGGCACCAAGATGCAAGAAAGATACCAAACCACCACCCTCTCCACTGCACTGCCAGCCAGCCCAGCTTCAGACCAGCTGCTAGATTATTTTCCTTTTTCAAAGAAGAAAAAACTGAGGCACAGAGTTGTCAGATAACTGTGTAACTTTGCGCAAGCAAGTATGAATTAAAACACAACTCTGTCTTAATCCAAAATCCATTTTATCACTCCCCACCAAGCAATAGGGAGTTGTCAAACAGATAAAACATGGAGAAAGTTTCTTTACAAACAGTGGTGGCTCTCCAGAGGGCTGGTTGGAGAGGGAGCAATGTTAGGCAGGAACCACTGAGAATGCCCTGCAAGAGGCCAGGAAAAGCAGGCAGCACCACAGCACAGGACGGGATGGCTCCAGACTGTTGGCTGATGCCAGCACATGGCGGAATCCAGCGGCTGCCAGGTCTGTCACTGCCCAAGACCTGAGAATGGCTTTTCCATTTTGTTTTTTCTTTTTCTTTTGTTTTTTTTTGGTGTCCTGGTGTCAGCAGAGGGTGTGCTCACTGGCAGAGGCACCAACTCAGACTGCAGCTGCCCAGGGTCCCAGCAGACCCCCAAGGCCATTCCCAAGGGACTTCAGGCACACTGAGTGGGGAAGCTCTGCTTTAATTTCTGTTGCTACACTATCAGCACATTTCACTAACCACTACTACCTCATCTGACATCTCCTCCCTCAGATAAAATCAATCATAAACTGCTGCTATATATCTTTTGCATAAATTATGCAGACATCAGGCTGCCAAAGTCCTGGCCAGCTGGTCTGCACTCAGGGCAAGAAACAGGGAAAGGCAACGGGCAAGAGGCAGAGGCCGACCGAGAGCACCCCCTTTCAAGTAGCCCCCCTCTAGAGATTCCACTTTGTTTGGCATTGTCTGGGGGTGTCAAGCTAGGACATGTGCAGGCAAAGGGGCCTGGCTGAGACTGCCCACGTGACACGGAGTTGCTATTAGGAAGGTCAGAGAGGACAGACACTAGAGGGTCTGGCCCGAGGGTTCCATCCCAAGTCAGAGTCCAATGATGAGCTCTTAGTGACAAGGATACTAGGACATGCTCTGGCAATTCCTCCTTTTTCACCAGCACAACTGACTGCACAGTTCCTCAGGGAAATGTCCTGCAGCTTGCTCAGCTGCCTGCACGAAACAGAGTTCACAAGACACGTCAGCGCACGCCCCGTCCAGGGCCCGGTAAAACCTGAACAGCATTTCAGACGCACAACAGTGTGTCGAAGGGAATATACAAATGCAGCAACTCGGCCGGGCGCAGTGGCTCACACCTGCAATCCCAGCACTCTGGGAGGCCGAGGCAGGTGGACTGCCTGAGCTCTGGAGCTCAAGGCCAGCCTGAGCAAGAATGAGACCCTGTCCCTATTTTTAAAAATATCTGTGTGTGTACATGTGTGTGTATATACACACATGCACATATATATATATATAGTAATTCACCACTCAAATTAAGACAACATTACCCAAAAAATCATTACAAATGCAACCAAGGACCTGTGTCTCTTTGCATGACACAGTCCTCTCCTCCTGCATGTCCCCGGGGCAGCCTAATACTACATTTGGGGTGTATTTAATCAAAAACATTTTGTAATACTTTTACTATATATTTCCATATCCCTAAACAACAATGGCATTGGTGTATATTATGAAGTTTGATGTAAAGGGTAGTCTACTATGTACAGCCTCTCAAAACTTACTCTTTTTTCCTCAACAGCCTATTGTTGAGCTGTGAGATTTGGCCATATTGACCCACAGAGCTCCTTATAGGTTTTTTACTGTATGAATAGACCACAATTTATTTGCTCTTCTGTTGACATTTGACTTCGATTGTTCAAAACCATCCTAAACACTCCTGAATACTTCTTGCACTCATAGACCTCTAGAGTATCTAGAGGTCTGTCCTGGCGAGTGGGCCCAGCTTCAGCTCTGCTACCCTCAGCAGCCATTTCTTAAGTGTAGAAAATCTATGTTCTCTATTCACTAAAAGAATCCACATGTTGGGTCCAAGAACACAGAATCTGGAACCAGACTGTCTGAGTTCACATCCCAATTCCACCATCTCCTTTGGCTTCGGGCAAGTTAATTAATGTCTCCATGTCTCAGAGGTCACATCTTTAAAATGGTATGGTGCACACACAAAGTATTCACAACTGTCAAAAGTGGAAACAACCCCAAGTGTCCAAGGACAAATGTACGGATAATCGTGGGGTAAATACATCCAATGATACATTGCACAGCCTTAAAAAGGAAGCTCTGACATAGCCTACAACATGGACGAACTTTGAGGATATTATGGTAAGTGAAATAAACCTGTCACAAAAGGACAAATACTGTAGGATTTCACTATATGCTGTACCTAGGGAGGAGTCAAATTCATGGAGACAGAGGCAGAATGGTGGTTGGTTTGTCAGGGTCTGGAGAGAGGGGAACTAGGGAATTACTGTTGCATGGCAATTTGGAGATGATGCAAAAGGTTTGGAGATTGGTTGTACAGCAATTTGCATATAGTTATTAACACAGATGGTTAACTAAACACAGATGGTTAAGATGATATATTTTATGTGTGTTTTACTATAATTTCTTAAAATGCTATAATAATTTAGTGAGTTAATATCTGTTAAGCTCTCAGAACACTGCCTAGAATACTGTAATTCACCTTTTATCACTTAAGTACTTATAAAAATAAACACGAATTTTGCAAATTGACCAACAGTTTGAAAAAATTAACAAACATAAAAATAGTCTAGGCACAGTGGCTCACGCTTCTAATCCTAGCACTCTGGGAGGCCAAGGTGGATGGACTGCCTGAGCTCAGTAGTTTGAGAATAGTCTGAGCAAGAGCAAGACCCTTTCTCAACTAAAAATAGGAAAAAAAAAAAAAACCCTAGCTGGGCATTGTGGCAGCCATCTGTAGTCTCAGCTAATTGGGAGGCTGAAGCAGGAGGATTGCTTGAGCCCAAGAGTTTGAGGTTGCTGTGAGCTGTGACCACAACACTCTATCAAGGGTGACAGAGACTCTGTCTCAAAAAACAAACATAAAACTGACAACATTTGGGGAAAATATCACCGTCAAAATGAAGGCATGAAATATTAAAATCATCAGAACTCACAAAAAAGGCAGCAGCAGAGCTGTAGGGAGAAGCTCCTGCTCAGCCACAGGCCCCTAGTGTTTCAGCCAACTTTTCACAGTGCCAGAGGCCAAAACAAATACCTCTCAGATCCAGTTCAGTATGCAGATAACAAACAACTTGATGATTACTGGTGTCCTACCGACTCAGAGTCTCTGGGGCATCAACAGACTTCCCAAACCTGGAACCAGATTGGATATCACAACCTCCATCTCCTGTTCCAAGGGGATTTTCAGAAATACTTGTTTTTTTAACAAAAAAATTTGTATTACTGTATAACAAATATACATAAATACGTGTTTTTTTATCACAATTGCCCAAAACCCAGCTCTGCAGGAATATGACATCAAAAGGAATTGTACAAACCCCATGAAACTGTGACCAGTAGTCTGCACTGGGTCTGACACATGTCGCTGTTTCTTTCTCAAATTTAAAGCGTCCTGACTTGCTTGTACAACTGGCATGAGCTTGGGGACCCATGTTTCAATACAGGCACCACTCCAAAGCCAAAACCATCTCCAAGAGAAATGATACATAATGGTTTTGAATTGCTTTTGATTCCTTCATTATGTAAGTCGTTTTTTAGTGGTACAAACTCAAAACTAGTCAGCTAGGTATTATTAATAAGGCTAAAAGAGAATGGCTTAGAGATTTCAATTTCTAACAATAGCTGCCACTAATCATAGAACCTCATTCATTATTCACCACAGCACGAATACCCTAAATATTATTTTGTAAATTAGAAAACTGAGGCTTAGATTTGGTATCTCTAACTTGTCAGAGTTGGCAACTGAACTGGGCCTCCTGACAACATTTGGAGCATTCCACTAAGCTGCCTCAATGTCTTAATTTACTAAATTAATCTCCACCCAACATAAGAGATTACTATAGAATCTCAACAATTTTGCCCTATCAGATAAGAAAGACACTAGCTAATTTTTTTCTTTTTTTGGGGGGGGGACAGAGTTTCAAGTTGTCGCCCTGGGTAGAGGGCTGTAACGTCATAACTCACAGCAACCTCCAACTCGGGCTCAAGCAACCCTCTTGCCTCAGAGTTTTTCTATTTTTAGTAGGGACGAGGTCTTGCTTTTTGCTCAGGCTAGTCTCCAACTTGTGAGCTCAGGCAATCCACCCTCCTCAGCCTCTTCAGAGTGCTAGGATTACAGTCCTGAGCCACTGTGCCCTGCCAGACACTAGCTAATTATTAAATGCAATGATACTCAAGTGTAGGGTCCTTCACCAGGAAAATTCATGAGCTGTATAGTCATTCAGAAACTACGAAGGAAAATCTGTTTACAATTTGCTAATCTTGGAACTCAACCTGAGCTAGAGTACAGTAGCATCATCGTAACTCACTGCAACCTCAAATACCTGGGCTCAAGCCTCCCTCCTTAGCCTGAGTAGCTAGGACTATAGGTTTGTGTCACCACCCCTAGCTAATTTTATTTTTCTTTCTCTCTTTCTTTCTTTCTTTTTTGTAGAGATGAGAAGAGTCTCACTCTGGTGCTCAGGCTGGTCTTGAACTCCTGGTCTCAAACAATCTTCCTGCCTCTCCCTCCTGAAGTGCTAGGATTACAGGCGTGAGTCACTGCACCTGGCCAATATTCTGAGATTTTTTTATTAATGAAGGCCATCTATGCCAAAGAGTAAAGGTGTGAGAATCGTATTTATTCTGCAATACTGTCCCTATTTGCACTTTCATATTATGTTAAATCTTAATAACACAAAAGATTTTATTTTGGATGGAATAGCAGCTCAATTCTTTTAGAGACTGAAAGTAAACATTGTAGCCCATCCCAGGTGGCCACACGTCTGCTCTGCACAGTGGCCACGAGCAGAGTCACTACTCAGGCGCCTGGTCTAGGGACAACGGCAGAGTACTACCCGTCACTAGAGCTGAGTGAGCTGTCGGGTTCTTGTGCAGCTAAGGCTGGTTCTGGGTAAGTAGCAGCTTCCACTCGCTCTGACTCAGCCACTGGTTAGTGAGCAGCGAGTCACGCACAGAGTGTGAGGGGAAAGAGAGTGCTCTGGTGCAGCAGCCTCAAAGTGCATCATTAGGGTCCTCGGCCTGGAGCCCTTCTTTTTTTCTCTATTTTATTTATTTTTCTTTCTTTCTTTTGTTTTGAGACAAGAGTCTTACTCTGGAGCCCTCGGTACAGTACTGTGGTTTCATAGCTCACAGCAACCTCAAACTCTTCAGCTCAAGCTATCCTCTTGTCTCAGCTTCCCAACTAGCTGGGACTACAAGCGCCCGCCACAACACTCAGCTATTTTTTTAGAGACATGATCTTGCTCTGGCTCAGGCTGGTCTCAAACATGTGAGCTCAGGCAATCCACCCACCTTGGCCTCCCAAAGTGTTAGGATTATAGGCGTGAGCCATAGCGCCCAGCCTCCTGGGGCCCTTCTTTAAAGCCAATTCTAAGAGCCCATCCCCCAAATTCTTACTTGGCAGGTCCGGGGTGGGACCCAGGATTCTGTATATTTCCAAGCTCTCCACTTGGTAACAATGTGTGATCAGAGGTAGGAACTGTCCCTGGTAGATGGTGCTTCGCACAGGTAATAATTTGAACTCGTTTCCACTCCTAACTTACCATCCAACTGGACACGTCATCGTGAAGTGGAAAAGGACCAAAATGATTTACTTAATAATGAGTCAACATAAAAATAATGGCTCAATGTTTCAATCACAAACTAGAAAAATCCACCATTCCTGCGCTAAAATAAGAATTTTAATTTCCCTGAATACCCAATCCTTGGATTCCTCAGATTTCAATTCACTGTCTGCATAGAAAGGATAAGTCAGATTGGGAGCAAAGTCCTGAGCTCCACACAGTCCTGGGAACTTCAAACTTGAACTTTGAAGAAACCTTAAAAGTCAGCCCCACCATTATCAACCCCACTTACCTTTGCTGTTTCATAACAGAGTCAAAACCAACAGTTTCCACAGGTTTACTTCCAATTATAACAATTTGCTCTTTTCCGTCTTCTTCTGGTCCATCTTCCAATGCATAGCGGTTCTTAACTGCAGTAAGAAAGTCTATTCCAAAATTTACCTTGTTAGGCCGAATAAAGGATCCTCCTGTTGGGTGTCTGGAAAAAGAGTAAAATAGAACACAGAAAATATCGCCCATTAATAAAGGTCATAAATACAATGTTATAAACATCTTCAAAATTTTCTATATACTGAAAAATCAAAATCACTATAAAAGAGAATATAATATATTAAAGATAAATATATAACAATATGATTGATCATAAAGAGTTTTAGAGCTTATGCAAGCATGTAAAATCTCTATAGATAAACAGACAGGAGATATGAAATAGATATTTTACATTATAGAAAATAGAAGTATTAAATCCATGGAGTAAAGATCTATCCTGCTAATGATTAAGAAATACAAATTCGGCTCGGCGCCTGTAGCTAGGGCACCAGCCACATACACCAGAGCTGGTGGGTTAGAATCCAGTCCCGGCCTGCCAAACATCTATGGCAACTACAACAAAAAATAGCCAGACGTTGTGGAGGGTGCCTGCAGACCCAGCTACTTGGGAGGCTGAGGCAAGAGAATCACTTAAGCCCAAGAGTTTGAGGTTGCTGTGAGCTGTGATGTCAAGGCACTCTACCCAGGGTGACAGCTTGAGACTCTGTCTCAAAAAAAAGGAAATACAAATTCAAATAATGAAACTATTTTCAACAAAACTGGTAAAAAATATAGAAAAAACATAAAACTCAAAGATTGCAAGATTGGGTTTGTCTTGATTGTATAATCATACTCTGTGTGGTATCCTAAAAGCCAATGAAAAAAGTGAACAACTGCGTCCAGTCCTACAGCTAAGTAAGGTAAGGTGATAACTAAGGGCTGGCCACTGAATCTAGCAATGTAAGAGTGATGCTTCCTAAAACTGGTCTGGGCCCGGCACAGTGGCTCACACCTGTAATCCTAGCAGTCTGGGAAGCCAAGGCTGGTGGATTGCTTGAGCTCATGAGTTCAAGACCAGCCTGAGCAAAAGTGAGACGCCCGTCTCTACTAAAATAGAAAAACTGAGGCAAGAGGATCACTTGAGCCCAAGTTGGAGGTTGCTGTGAGCTATGATGTTACAGCACTCTACCCAGGGTCACAGCTTGAGACACTATCTTGAAAAAAAGAAAAAAGAAAGAAAAAAAGCCTGGTCTGGATGGAACAGTGGGGCAAAGCCTGAGGGGATGAGTTCCAGAGAGGGAGAGGACAGCGAGCACCACCTACTCTCTGCCTCAGGATTTTAACCAGAAAGGGAAGAAGAGAACAAGGATGAGGGTAGACGGGGAACATGGGTCAAAACAGGAGATTTTTTAAGATGGGAGAAAATACCTAACTCGTATGTTTATGAAATTAACCCAATGGAGTCGCAGCCAAATCAAGTTCTGAGTTTCTATGTTCCGCTGTGATTATCACTAGAAAACTGACTACCAGAAGCTGTTAAGAAAATATGATATTTTAACCCTAGAAAAGGCTCGTATTGAAAAGAAAACAATTCTGAGACTGCGTGCGGTGCCTATAACCCTAGCACTATGGGAGGCTGAGGCAGGAGGACCCCTTGAACTCAGGAGTTCAAGACCAGTCTGAGCAAGAGTGAAACCCTGCCTCTACTGAACATAGAAAAACTGGCCAGGTGTTGTGGCGAGCACCCGTAGTCCTAGCTACAGGAGGCTGAGGCAAGACATCATTTGAGACCAAGAGTTTGAGGTCACTGTCAGCTACTATGACACCATGGCATTCTATCCTGGGCTACAGAGTGAGACTCTGTCTGAACAAAATTAATTAATTAATTAATTAAATAAATAAACAATAAAAGAATGATCCAGAGGATTCTGAAGCAGGTGTGCCTTTGCCATACTTGAAGAAAATCTGATCTAACTCGCTTTGCAGACGCTGTCGCCTCTTATAGTCGTCTGGTATCAGCCATGGTCAATCCCACCGTGTTCTTCGATGTTGCCGCCGACGGCGAGCACTTGGGCCGCGTCTCCTTCGAGCTGTTTGCAGACAAAGTTCCGAAGACAGCAGAAAACTTTCGTGCTCTGAGCACTGGAGA
>CAUYPK010114193.1:0-16071 GCA_963574355.1 Loris lydekkerianus | reverse complement strand
CTGCGGTGCATCTTACAAGGGTACATGTGAAACTTAGTAAATGTAGAATATAAATGTCTTAACACAATAACTAAGAAAATGCCAGGAAGGCTATGTTAATGAAAGTTACATCAGTGTGATGAAAATGTGTCAAACGGCCTATAAAACCAGTGTATGGTGCCCCATGATCACATTAATGTATACAGCTATGATTTAATAATAAAAAAAAGTCTGTTTCTTTTTTCTTTTCTTTTCCTTTCTTTTCTTTTCTTTTCTTTTCTTTTCTTTTCTTTTCTTTTCTTTTCTTTTCTTTTCTTTTCTTTTCTTTTCTTTTCTTTCTTTCTTTTTTTGACAAAATCTCACTATGTTGCCCTTAGTAAAGTGCTGGGGCATCCCAGCTCACAGCAACCTCAAATTCGTGGGCGTCCCAGCTCACAGCAACCTCAAACTCTTGGGCTCATGCAACTCTCTTGCCTCAACCTCTCAAGTAGCTGGGACTACAGGTGCATGCCACAATGCCCAGCTATTTTTTTTTGTTGTTGTTGTTGTTGTAGTTGTTGGCTTTGTTGTTTAGCTGGCCCAGGCTGAGTTTCAACCTGCCAGCCTCGGTGTATGTGGCCAGCACCCTCCCCACTGAGTGATGGGTGCCGCCCTAGATGTCTTGATAACACAGTGCAGTGATGCTGACACAGAGACACCCAGAGGAGCCTAACTGGGCTCTAGTTGGCTGTGAGTGGGAATATTCACTCTTTAGGAAGAAAGCTTCATTAGATATGAATGGAAAGTTAGATAAGTACATAAAATTTCAGGAAAATAATAGAAATTGTTTATGGACTTATTAAACTAAGGTAATTCAAAGGAGAAAATACATCTAGATTAATATATAAGAAACAAGACCCCAAAGAATGGAAATCTAACCAAGCACAACAATACATAGTAAATGATTTAGGATTCTAGACCCTTGGGGCATTTTGTCCAATATTCACTGACAGTCTTTATGTTACAGACTAAAATTAAGATGACTATTGATTTTGGATTAACTTTTAAGGACTTTACAGACTCTGTTTATCTTAAAAACTGTGCAGCTTCTGTTCATAGTGGCCAACTTTTAGGTGTCTGTTCTGTTGATATGACCATTATACTATGGTTACTCCAGGTTTTTAAGAGCATCAGAACCATGCACAGCCATGACCATGATGTTCCTTCATTAGCAATTGTGCACAATGATACTATATAGTGTTTACCTTGTGAGATTACATTATTAAAATGTAGGCAATGTAAATTGGCTACAGTTGCAGCCAGATCCAGATGGTACCCTGATTTGTACACATGCTAGTGAGTAGTGTGGGGGGGATTGATACCAACCAATCCTGCACTGTGCTCAGAGCACACGAGAATGTGATCAAATTCATTTCCTGGGGTTACATATGGCTCATAGTTTTATATTTTTTGAGAAAAAGGAGCTGAGACTAGAAAAAAATGGCCAGTCTAGATTTCTCTTCTTGTCAGAGATGAGAACTTGGGAACCAGGGATGGGAGCCACAATTTGTGGATGAACTTGAATTTCCACAGGTGGAGCCACGTGTATTTACTGGAAGTTTTAAACAGACATGGAAAGTGGGCTTGTAGTTGATTGATTTGCACGAGGCTCCTTTTTTTTTTTTTTTTTTTGTCCTCTGGATGTTCCCTACGAGACCAAGGTTACCTCCTTTGAACTGTGCTTAAATGTATATTTCCTTTCCATATAAATTTGAAAAAGGATGGAGATGCAATATTCTGCACATCTTTGTTATTTCTCAACGTGCTTTAGCGCTGACCCAATGTGACAATTTCTATGTGTTTCTCCACAAGTTTTAAGTTAATATCCTAAAACTTAAATAATTTAGCAATGGACCACTTTAACATTACAGCACAGGATATTTAATTCCATGACAACTAAGACTTGAGAGTTGGAGGTTGTCAGGAAGAAAATTCTCATGATTTCTAGTCATCCTGATGTGATTACAGAAGAAAATAATGAGCTTTTTCTGTTATAAAAAATTGAATATGGGCACACAGTGCCAGTTTTGTTTATAAAATTCCTCTGTGGAATTGAAAGATGTGTTCTATTAAGGAATTGCCTCTAGCCAGCTCACTCATTCCTCAGGTCTCTTCACGGCACCTGATCTGCACCAGGGCTCTCTAAGAACAGGCTGAGCTGATTGCTTTGTGACACCTCCTCCTTCATTTTTCTTCTTCTGTACTGTAGATGACATTCATTTCATTTTTTTTAAACACAGAAAAACATCAAGCTATATTTATGTACTTTTATTTCTGTTACAGTTAATAACTAAGGGCTTGAAGCAAATACGAAATTACTTGTCACGAGATATGAAATAACCTTTTATAATTACCACAGCATTGAAGACCCAGCTGTTGGTGACTGATGGAAAATTATGCACATAAAGGCACTTAGGTGCTAGATCAAACTTTCAGAAAGTCATATTTTTTTTTCTGAAAAAAATTATCACTATGTTATACCTTTTAAACCCTGGCTACATTTGAGACTTTAACTTCCATTTTAATGCTGTAAACCGTGATATGTGTCTTCCCTCCTTCCTTCATTTAGATTCTAACTTCTTCACTTCAGTATAGATCAATCTATGCCTCCACAGTATTATTAGCTACCCAGGATAGCCTCGGTCTACAGAGAGACTTTCAGTTAGTGAAAGAAATCAATAAACATGTAATTATTGATTTCTTACATAGCATCTAGCATGTGAATGATGCACTTGGCAATATAAAAGAAATTGAAGGCATGCTTTATTCTCAAGGAATTTAAGATTAATCTTACTGAGGAACAAGATTAAGATGATAAAATTCCTGCTATGCTTTTTTTTTGTTTGTTTTGAGAGGGAGAAGTCTTACTCTGTCACCCTGAGTAGGGTGCTATGGCGTCATAGTTCACAGCAACCTCAAATTCTTGACCTCAAGCAATTCTCTTACCTCAGCCTACTGAGTAGCTGGGTCTACAGGCACCCACCACAACGCTTGGCTATTTTTAGAGTCGGGATCTCGTTCTTGCTCAGGCTGTCTGGAACTCGTGAGGTCAAGCAATCCATCTGCCTTGGCCTCCCAGATTGCTGGGATTATAGGCATGAACCACCACATCTGGCCTTATTCTAAGGTATTTGATTTATGAAAAGGGTACCTTCAAAGTAGTGATTATGCTACTTTGAATCATATAGAGGTACTCTTTTGAGTACAAGATAGTACACAATGAGTTATCAAATTGTGGGATCCAAACCACAAGTGCTACGCAGGCTTTGTGTATGGAGAATATAAGGAGATCCAAATTTATCAGAGAATGTTGCCCACATGGGTAGATATTGGGAGATATGAGGAGACTAGAGTAGGCATTCTGGGCAAGAGGAAGCTTTGGGGGGTGAGGGTGGGGAGAGAACAGGGTGGGGGGATGGGCTAAGACAGAATGAACTGGCTGTTTAAGCCATTTGGGTTGGGAATGAGCTGGGTTTGAGCTGGAAACACAAGCTATAGTGCTATAATTACTGGATTGGTCCAAATGGAAGGGAAGGGATGAAAAAACACTGCAGGGAACATATTCCCCGACTGTTCTAGCTTGATGAGACTTCTACTTTCTGAATTCCATCTTTTCAATCACATATCTATACATTCAATACTATTGAAGTTTCAGGTATTAATATATGTTGGATGTTGTGGTAAATGTTGTGTGTGTCAGACATGGTCCTGATCATCATTTTGTAACGTTAGCTAAAAAAACTCCCTCTTACTTTCTTCCTCATTGCCATTAAGGAAAATTTTAAGTACATATGTTTTGCCTCCCCAAATCAATTGCAAATTTTATTGCATCAGGGATGATGGATTTTTGTATTCACTCTTTTAAATAGTGTGGAGTGTTTGTATCCATAGTATTACAATGGATAAAAAAAAGAAAAGCAATAATTCTGGATCTCAACCAGACAAATAATTTTAATAAGGTATGATAATTTTTACCAGTGAACTACAGTGAGATTAATAAAATTGTTAAAGATTTGAAAGAAAATTAACTTTTGAGTTGAGGCTTAAAAGGTAAAAGTGTTTTGGAGGCATTGAAATGATGCCTGGGTGGCTCAGGGAGATCGAAGCACCTTTGCAAGAGCACAGAAGTGGAGGATGCAGTGACAACAATCTAGGATTTACCACATGTGCTAACATTGCGGAGTGTAAGGTTGAATGAAGGGAAAGGAGACTGCACATGGGCAGGGGGTGGATAAACATCTTTGTGTACTGTGCAAAGGAGCTTCAGTGGTATGTTATGATAAAGCATGTGATGAAGGAAAAGTTGCCTCGGAAAGGTCTGCTTGGACTTTTGTGGTAGGACAATGCCCAGTAGCAGAGTGGGGGACAGGGGACAGTGGGGCGTGGCAGAGCAGGGACATTGGAAAAGAGGCTGTTGCTGTTGCAATAATTTCTCACAGACAAGCCAAGAGTGATGAGGACAGAAAGAGACTCCCCAAATAACCAGGGGGTAAAATGGGCAATCTTCAGTGTTTGACGGGACGTGAGGAGTGACATAGAGGACATGAGCCTCATCCGTCTTGTTCATAATGGCTTTTCCAGCACCTAGAAGAAGTCCTCATGTAGATGCCCCATAAATATTTGTCAACGTGAATGACAGGCAGGAGATCCAGACAACTCCTGGGTTTCTGGATGAAACAGAATGATTGTGCCAGTTGTGAACAGAGGGGATCCAGGAAGGGAAGAAATGTTTTCATCTGGATCACGGTGGGACCTATCAGTGGTTTCTAGAAGGGGCAAACATACATAGAAAGGGAGTGGAGGGCAGGACAGAAGAGGACGCATCAAAGACGACTGTAGAAGCCTGGGCGGAGGATTAGGTTAGGGGAAAATCAGAGTCCGATGCATGTGTTTAAGCTGAAATGTTTGAAAGGATAATTATTTATTTATTTTTCTTTTCTTTTCTTTTTTTTTTTTTTTCAGAGACAGAGTTTCACTTTGTTGCCCTTGGTAGAGTGCTGTGACATCACAGCTCACAGTAACCTCCAGCTCTTGGGCTTAGGCGATTCTCTTGCCCCAGCCTCCTGAGTAGCTGGGACTATAGGCGCCTGCCACAATGCCCGGCTGAAAGGATTATTTTTTCCTGAGGCTACAATGAGAATGAAATTTGGCAAAATTAAGCGTACACTTTGGGAGGCTCAGAAAAGAGTATCATCCATGTTGGTTCCTTATCTTTTAATATGGATGTATCAGAAATTAGAGGTTGGCTTCCCTTTCAAATTATTACATAAACTGTGTGGCTTTATGCATCTCTTAGTCTGAGGAAAATAAGGGCAGATGTGGTACAGGGATTCTCATAGCAAGCACAAATATGCAGGTCGGAGATGAATATTACTAAACAATAACATAATTATACCTCTGTCAAAAAAACTGAATAGGCAAATATAAATTACATGGTTAATAATCATAGTATGTTTTAAAAGAATATATTTCTTTAATGTCTAGCTTTATGCTATAAATTATAATTTGATGACTCATTCCTGTATATGATATTATGGGCAATAATTACATACCTTAGTCAATTCCTGTATGTAGTCTAATTTACCTGGCCTCTAGAGGCTTTCAGTAGTTTTTCTACAATTTGTTGTATAAAATACACTTATAGTGCTTGATAAAATTCTATTTTTTGATTCAAGAAGGCCTGGAAATTAGTGTTTTAACAAGCACCTTCTTGTGATTACAATATATGTGTAAAGATTCCTACTTGGAGAAATTATGTATTAAATCGACCACTATACAATGTGTACGTGTATCAAAATATCACATTGTATCCTATAAATATGTACCATTTTTATGTGTCAATTAAAAATCAAGCACTTTAGTGGTGCTTGTATTTTTTTTTTAGCCTGGTGTCCTTGCTCCCTCATGTGGTGGAATGTGGAATTGTACGTTTTAGATTTCTCATTCAGTGATCAGAAAATGGAAGTTCACAACTTATCCACCTGCTATCTGGCCTTTATCTAACCAAGCTATACAGCTACAAGTTCAAGTGTATAATTAGCATCACTCTTCTTTTATACAAAGTATATGACTATAAAAGGCTAGAAATTCAAATGCCACCTGTAAGATTTTGCAATTTGAAAATGATGTGGCCAAAATATTGCTTGTGTGTGTGTGTGTGTGTGTGTGTGTTGTAAAAAATTTTGAAGGAGTCTTTGGTAGAAGAGGACTGAAAAGTTTCTGGTGGCGGCATTTTCATGGAGCAAGTGTTTATCCCTTGTGTGGGTTCTCCCTTGGTGTATCTTTCAGGATTTAGAAAATCTGTTTTAAAGCAAGATAGACCCAGGGTCTGCAATGCTCGCTTGAATAATTGATTGCCAGATTAAAAAACTTTTTTTGGTGAATGATAAGGTTATAAATGATAAATATAGATTGGGGATGCATGGGGAGTAAAGGGCTGGGGGTAGTAACTCCTTTTTTCCCTTCTTTCTTCCCTGCCTTGTAGCAATCATTCAAAAGATGATTATTAAAACCACCTGGGGGAGTCTCTTTGGGCGCTATGGTGAGAACTCACCATTTCTGTAAATGGAAAGAGCAATTTAGAACTTCGTAGCCAACTCCATGCCCTAAGTTCAGGGAAGGCTACTAACGCTCAAAGGGGAAGGAAGCCATTGGGGGAATCCTAATAGAGGAACACAGCATTCAAACTGGGAATCCCTAAGAATAACCGGCATTTAAGAAACCTTGTGAAAATGTGTTGCCAACTTATACACCACACGGTCATTTGTATTGTGGTTCTTTTATTCATTCTTTCACTAGTGATTACAGTCAGGGACTATGCCAAGTGTGGGTACATAAAGTTGGAAAGGGCTGACTTCTCTCTTTCTATATAAAGCTCCCATTCAGAGACAGATGAGAAACAATTATAGAAAAGTAAATAAAAGAATTATAAATTGAAGTTAGGACAATAAGATAAATAAGAAGCTGAAGTAGAGAGTAACTTGGATAGAGACGAGCCTAAACTTTGGTGAAGGTGGCTACAGAAGGCCTCCCTGAGAAAATATACAATTGAATTCAGGGTTGTTTTAAGTGCTTTCCACATATTAACACTATTGAGCCTCAAAACTGCTATTATACCCATTTGACAGCTTAGAAAACTGAGGCACAGGGACATTAAGTAACTTGACATTTAATTTGTAAGTGGCAGGGGCTGAACTCAAATACACACTACCAGGCTACAGAGGCTGCTCTCTTGATCATTTACTGTCAAGGCTGAGGAAATCCCTGTAGGAGAGGAGCACAGAGATGGTGCAACTGGCCTGGTTACGTTCAGAGATGGAGACCATAGTCTGATCCTGAAGGCCCTTGAGAATATTATGGGAAGGTGATTTGGATGGCATTCTAAGTGCATAAACAGCCTTAAAGAAACTAACCTTATAGCAATGTGGAAAATGGATTACAAGTGGGAAAGTCAGTAGGGATACCACTTAAAAGGGAGGTCATGATGTTTTGACACAGAGATAGGAGTTCAAACAAACTTGTGAGGTATAATGAACGGCACTTCTCATGGTTAAGTGTTCCCCTTCCTAAAAAAGGTGCCCACGGTGGTGCTAGTCTGACACACTGCACTTTATTTGGGGGGCAGGCTCCTTTCAGGCATGTGTTAATACAGAAAATAATGTTTGGTATCAAAATACAGTCACTGAGCAACTTGAAAAACAAGAGTATGTTATTTATCCTAGCACAATAGAACCACTGATGGTTGAGAGAAAGCTTTCTAATACGTTGGTTTCACAGATGAAAACACTGCACTCAGATAGAGTTATTAATTGCTTAACTGTTAGTTGCAGAGTTAAAACATCTGTGATTTTCCTTGACCTAACGCACACATAACCAGTTTCTACTTAAGAGCGATACATTGAACATGGAAGTTGGTTTCCTGCTAATTCTAGGGCATTAGCATACTTTGTTATAGGCAGAGTACTTTCTTAAGTTCTTGCTTCTTTAATTTGGAATGGTTTTCTTTAAGGGAAAAAAAACCATTTTCATTTCACAACACACTGTAAAATGCTGTTCTTTCTGAGAATTTCCCTTTTCTCCTTCCATATGGAAACAGAAGAAACAGGCAAAAAGACAAGCCTGCTTCCCGTGTGGCTTGATCACCTGTCTGTGCTCATGTTCGCCTGCAGGGATTCTTGCTCTTGATTATAAGAAGTAGTGCTGATGTAAAGCAGGGCTTTAGGAAGGGTTAGGGAACTGCTGGGCACTTTGGACTACAAGGAACGTGCTCGAGGCAAGACACAAGACAGGCTGCATCAAGCAAATGTCTTCTTTAACCACAGTCAATTAGATTGTCCCCGAAGAATCTCTAAAGTATTCTCAAGGAGCTAGGCAAGTCCTAGAGGGTTCAATTAATCTTACCATGGCCCTTCTGTCCAGTAAAAAATATCAAGTTATTTTGCAGTGCCGAATGGTTGTTTGCCAGCCGAAACTTCAAGCGGAATTCATAATCGAAGCTGATGTCTGAGACCCGTGAATAAGCCAAGAATGAAGTGTATCCAAAGGCATCTGTGCCACTGAACTTGGGCTGAGTAATATGAATAGCTGTGGAAAAACCCCAAACAAACAGTTAAAATAAACCCGTACATGTACTTGTAAAAGAAGGGTTATGTTTTTCAGGTAGTCCGTTTACTATCACGTTAATTGTACTTTACTGCCCTTCGGTGTTGAGCAAAGAAGTGACTCAATAGGGAATTTCAAAACCAGAACAAAGGAAGTGCAGTGTTTTGAGATCCTGTATATAACCCTTTTGCTCACATTTCCTTTCTACATAATGAGGGATTTGCTTTAAAAGCAAAGCCCTATATTTTTAAGTTTAATTTTAGATATAGAAAAGATCACTGGCAGTCAAAGTATTTGCTCAGGTGCCTTATAAACATGATTTGGCCTGCAAACACTGAACAGAGCTTAGAGAGGAACTCACAGATTGGAACAAACTGTGCTTTTCAAATCCTGTACCTTTATATGAGCCAAAGCCACAGGTCAGGGTTAGGAAAATTAAGAAAAGGGAAGGAAATTGGTCAGTTTCCATCATCCCATTGTGAGGGAGCAGAACTTTTCTTTAAGTAAAAATACTTGTCTCAAAGAACCGCTCATCCTTAATTTGGTGAAGATGTTCGTTAGATAACAAAAGCACGAGTTTTAATAGTTTGAAAGCATGGTGAGATTTAGAAAAAAACAGACAATGGTGAAACAGAAGTTGAAGGGTGAGTGCAAACAAGATAGAGTTTAAATAAGGAGTGCTATTAGCCTTCTAGTCTCTCTTCATCCTGCCTCTAATCTTGTTTCTAATACTTTTCTTTCATTGTTTTATTTTCTTCATAAGTGGTTTGAACTGGCTTTTATTTTCCTACCCCAAAAGGAAACAGAAAAGGGAATTTTGAAACCCATTCCTGTGTCTTATGATTGATGTCCCCAGATTAAAGGATGTTCCTAAAATCTGCTCTTATTAGTGGGGGCTGGCTTGCTAGAGGGAAAAGGAGCTTGCCTTGATGGCCTTTTGTCTCTCAAGAGACACTGGATCTCCTGGGAAGTTGTAAAACAAGAATTTTTACAAGCTGTAAGAAATATCCTCACTCTGATACCCAATGCTTAAAACAAAGGAGCTTGTTATGTCTTGTTATAATTATTTATACAGAAAACAGTTGTGCTATCTTGAGGGAAAAATGTTTGTTGTCAGAGGCTTTTATTCTTAATTTTTTAAATATGGCTTTAAACCACACTTTTTTGATTTTGAATATTTTATTTTGATATTTTATTAAAATCTTATAACTTTATTTCCTGGGATGTGTGGCATAGGCAGTATAATTTTCTCAAAATTCACCAGAATGTGAAGTAGGGATTTTGAGACACGTTGTCTCTTATATTTATTTTTTCAGTCTAATTAAAGAATTTATGGTTTGTGTTCCAGAGATAATAAAATTCCTCCCATCAGGTATTTTACTTTTAATACTACTCTAGGTACTATGGAAGGTGATTGAAGCAGGGTGATTGAAGAAAATAAAAAGTACTAAAATTGAAACAGAATAAAAATACTTTCTTTCAATGAAAATAGAATTCAGTTACATATAATACTACTAAAATCGAAGGGGAATGACTTTTTAAAATAACTTTATGTTAAAATTTACAACTGAGTCCATTTAAAAGTTTTATTTCGTTATCTCATATATGCTATATTTTACTGTCCAACCCTGGACTAGAAGCTGGTGAAGGAAAGAAAGGATGATCCTTACCTTCAAGGACCTAGTGTGAACTATAAATTTATTCAGCTGAACTAACCTGAAAGCTGAGGCCCCGTAGAAGAGCTTTCAGGTAGAAAAAATAACATGTCCTGAGGTGCAAAGGCTGAAACAGAGTGTTGTACTCAGAGAATTGGGAAATTTGCCAAATTTTAGAATGAAGTATGAAAGTGAGAAATAAAACTAGATAATCAGACAAGGATCAAATCATGCAGGACTTAATATTTTCTCCATAATCCTAAGGTAGTTGAGAAATGATCAAAGTTGCTTTTAGGAAATATCTGTAGAAGTGTGAACCACTGAATAATCGGAGAGAGCTGGAGGAGCATTCACTGAGCGAGGACAAAAATGGGGAACTTTGATGATATCAAGAAATCTGAAGATGGTGGACTAGAGACCTTGGTCACTAGACTGTCTCAGAAAGAAGAAAAACTTTTAGATTAAAAAACCCCCAATCATAGCTCTGGTGTAATTCTGGGGGAGATGTGCAAGAAACTACAGGAAATTCCATGGGAAGAAGTTGTGGAGCAGAACAAGAAGGACCAATATTTTGGCAGAGATCAACCCCCGAGAAACTAGGAGCTCTCTGGAAAGGATAGGAGGGAGCTCTGTTTCTCCTCCCTCACCCGTGTGGAAGTCAGCAGGCTCCTGAGAAGCTGGGTAGCTTCTTTGCCCTCACAAACCCAAAAGCTGCTGCCACCAGTGAACTGGGAGCTTCTTGAAAACAAACTACCAGGCTGCCAACCCCTCCGGGTTGCTTCCTGTCACTACAGATCCAGGCCAAGATGACTGGTGCCATGCTGCTTCTCACCCATTTTGTGCCTTTGTCCTCCCCAGGAAGCTTCAGCTCTTCAGTTTTTATGTCAATTGTTCCCACACAGGCATTTCCTACCTCCTGCCCAGATTGTGGTGGCCACAGGGGGATGGTGGGTCCTGGGGAAATTGTCTGATTCCACAGCTTGGGCCTTCTGGGTGGGCTGTCTTCTAAGAAGAGGGACGAAGGGGACCACAGTGCCAGATATCCTCTATTCAGATTCTTTTTCTCCCCTCCCTTTCCCTTTCCTCTCTTGCTGAGTGGTAGGAGTGAACGTCGGGACTCTCAGGAGTGGCTTTCCCCCTCTGTTGGTGCACCCTGCACTCAGAATCTTCTACAGAGAGTGGGGCTGACATGTTTCCTCTTAAAGACCTGCAGCAGACCACAGGCTGCCCAGACGTGAGCTCCCTGCTTGCCAGCCCTCCCTGGTGCTGTTCTCCTGGCTCCTTCAGTAGAGCAGGCTATACCCTGAAGCAGCTGGACATCAAACGTTTTTGAGCATCCCACAAGCAGCTCAGTACTGGTACGCTTCTCCCTGCCATGGTCAGGAATTAAACTTGGGGGATCAGGAGACAGGACCACATCTGGATCCCAGTCCCCCAGGACTTGAGCATGTCACCTGGGAGCACTGAGGGGACACATGTGCACTAATCTTTAGAGGTGACGGAGTTCACACAGGCAGAACTGCGAAGGAGGGCAGTGTGAGGTCGGGCTGCAGCAAACTTGTGGAGCACTCCTTCCACCAAAGGGAGGCCACGCCTTCAGGCCTGGGTGGGATCCTGGGCCAGGGAGCTCTCAGTCTGCAGCGCTTTGCTGGTGGGTTCAGCTAGTGTGAGCTGCTGCTTATGCTCAGCTGCCAGGAGACCTCTGTACAGGAGAGGACGGAGAAGAGAGAAACCTACTCTTAACAGCCAGATTGTGAATCCCAATTGGCCCCTCCCAACAAGCAGACATTCTGGCTTGGTGGGGCTGCGGCCTGCTCCCTCCCCAGCACCCTGTGAGTTTCCCCTAGACCCCTACCAAAGCAGGTTGTATAGCCACCTTTGTGGAGCCTAAAGTCAAGCTTGTCTGGCATCCCTGCCCAGCCTTGCTCATTCACTCATATATACTGTGATAAAGAATAAGGGAGCTCGGAGCTCCAGCACACCGCCCACCACCTGGGGCATCTGACTGTGTCTCCTGATCAACTAGACCGAAAAAATCATTGCAGCTGGCTCTTCCCACAGCACCACCTACTGGTAGGGAAGGCAGCTTGCACAACCCTTGACTGCATTTACTGATTAAGTTTATGTATGTGTGGCTGGCTCTAACTCTAAGCATCGCCTACTGTCTCAGACATCACTGGGCATACTAATACAATTAACACTGTAAAGAAGATCCAGGGCTGGAGAAAGAAAAGGATTTCAAAGATCTCCATCTTGTCTGCAAGAGATAGGAATCTGCCCATGCATATATTAATAGTACATATAATACATATAGCCTATAAAAAACTAACAATTGAGAAAATCAACATACTAAAGATATCTATAACCAAAGTACCCCTCCAGAACCTAGACCCCCATCAAAGTACCTATAAGCAAAACCAAAGGTCCACAGTCAAAACCAAAGGTTCTTACCCAACATATGCTACAGACACATCTAAAGAATGAGAGAGGGAAAAAATGTTCCATCTACACGAAAGAAAATCCAAAATCAAGAAGTGGCAGCTTGGGTGGCACCTGTGGCTCAAAGGAGTAGGGCGCTGGCCTACTACTGGAGGTGGCGGGTTCAAACCCAGCCCTGGCCAGAAAAAAAAAAAAAAAAAAGTGACAGCTGCTCCAGATGAGAAGGAGTTAGTGCAAGAATCCAAAAGTATAAAAAATCAGAATGAAAGGACATCCCTCAGAGGAGCACACAGGCTTTCTATCAGTGGATCCCAATCAAAATGAAAATGACAGATAAAAAATTTAAAATATGGATAAAGAAGACCAATGAGATTCAAGAGAAAATGGAAAACTAACTCAAAGAAATCAGAAAAACAATTCAGGAAATAAGTGAAAAATTTACTAAAGAAATAGATATATTTAAAAATAAATAATAAAATAAATAAAATAAAATAAAAATAAATAATTTATTCTGGAAATAAAAAATTCAGATAGGAAAATATAAAACATGATGGAAAGTTTTATGAAAAGACTAGACTACGCCAAAAAGAGAATTTTAGAGCGCCAAGGTAACTCTTTAAAATAACTAAATTTGCTAAAGAAATAGATATATTTAAAAATAAATAAATAGAACTTCTGGAAATAAAAAATTCAGATAGGAAAATATGAAACATGATGGAAAGTTTTATGAAAAGACTAGACTATGCCAAAGAGAGAATTTTAGAGTGCCAAGGTAACTCTTTAAAATTAACTAATCAGTCAAAGATAATGAACAAAGAATTTAGAGAAATGAACAAACTCTAGGAGAAATGTGAGATTATGTAAAATGGCCAAATATAAAAATCATAGACATCTCTGAGGAAGAAGAACCCCCCCCCCCCAAACTTATTTAAGGAAAACATTCCTGGTCTTGCAAAAGATTTAGATATTTGACAGAAGAAGCTAAATGAACACTTGAGAGATTCAGTGCAAAAAGGGAAGCACTAATGGACATAGTCAACAACCCGGACAAAAACAACACCTTAGTGGGACTGCCATGAGCCATGAGGTGAAACCATGAAGTAACTTGGACTTGACCATGAAGTAACGGCAGACTTCTAAAGAAAAACCTTACAAGCAGAAAGAAATAGGGTCCTACCTTTAGTCTCTTTACACAACAGAATAACTGCCACCCAAGAATTTTCTATCCTGCTAAACCAAGTGTCATAAATGAAGGAGAAATAAAGTCTTTCCCAGACAAACAAACACTAAGAGAATTTGTCGCTACTAGACCTGCCCTATAGAAAATGCTCGAAAGTGCATTATACATGCAACAGCACAATTAACACCACCAGCGTAAAAATACCCCAAAGGTATAGCTCACAGCTCCTATAAAATAATAGCACAAAAGGGAAAACAAACAAACAAAACAATGAAAAGAAGAGCATCCTACATATTAAAATAACACACAATGGGATTGGTCAAAATGCCCCACTTAAAAGATTAGATTGGCTAAATAGATGAAAAAACAACCCAAGTATATTGTGCTTCCAGGAAATACATCTAACACAAGGACTCACACATACTCAAGGTGAAAGGATGGAAAAAAATATTCCACACAAATGGAAATCAAAAGTGAGCAGGTACATATAGCCATTCTCATACCAGATAAAATAGACTTTAAATCAATAATAGTAAAAATAAAAAACAAAGATAATCACTATATAATGGCAAAGAAACAGTTCAACAAGAATATATAACAATCCTAAATATATATACATGTAACACAGGAGCTCCTGCTTTTATAAAGCAAATTATCATACATCTAAACAAAGTAACGTACAGGAGTGTCTTAACAGTCAGGGATTTCAACACTCTACTGACACTACTGGGCAGATCACGGAGGCAGAAAACGAATAAACACTTGAATTAAACATGACTCCAGAACAAATGGACCTAACAGATATTTATAGATTATTCTACCTGAAAATTGCTGAATATATATTTTTCTCATCAGCACATGTGATATTGTTCAAGACTGGTCATATCTTAGGTCACAAAATTTATCTCAGAAAATCAAAAAACCCCAAAATAATACCATGTATATTCTCAGATCACAGGAGAATAAAACTAGAAATGAAATCCAAGGAAAGCATTCAAATCTAAACAAAGTCATAGAAATTACACAATCTGCTGTTGAATTATCCTTAGGTCACTGATGAAATGAAGATGGAAATAAAGAGATTCCTTGAACAGAAGGACAAAGTGGATATAATCTATCAAAATCTAAGAGATACAGGGAAAGCAGCCCTAAATGGAAAGTTCGTATTCTTAAATGCCTACATCAGAAAGACAGAAAGATCACAAATTAGCATCCTAATGTCCCATCTTAAGGAACTAGAAAAAGGAAAAACAAACCAAACACAAAGCCAGCAGAAGAAAAGAAATAACAAAACTTAGAGCAGAAGTAAACCAAATGGAAACAAAAACAATACAAAGAATTAACTAAACAGTAAGTTGGTTCTTTGAAAAGATAAACAAAATCTGTAATCACTAGCTAGGTTAGGCAGAAATTGAAGAGGAAGTGCTCATGTAACCACACTCAGAACTGAAAAAGAAGACATTATAACCTCTACTGCAGAATGCAAAATATCCTCTGTGAATAATCTAAAAACCTCTACACAAAAAACTAGAAAACCTAGTGGAAATGTATAAATTCTTGGAAACACACAACCATCTAAGCCTGAAGCAGGGAGAAATAGAGACGCTGAACAGGCCAATAATGATCAGTGAGGTTGGAGCAGTAATAGAAAAATTTCCCAACAAATAAAAGCCCTAGACCAGATGGATTCATTGCCAAATTCTATCAGACCTACAAAGAACTGAACCTATCCCACGGCAACTATTTCGTAACATGAGGAGAGAATCCTTCCTAAGCATTCTATGAAGGCAGTATCACCCTGATATCCAAACCAAAAAAGACACAGCAAAAAGCAAACAACAACAACAAAACCAAACTAACAAAAGTTGAAAAAGTGCTGTAGTCTTTCAGTCTAAGTTACTGAAGTTTACATGCAGAAGCGACTAAGACACGCTATTGGGATTTGGGAAGAGGATGTACAAATGGCTTAGATTTCAGAACATCTCTTTAACCCTGCCATCAGCGACACTTCTAAAACCTGCAAGACCTGACTTACTTTTTTTCTTGCTAATGCGTTTGAGTTCTCTGTGGATTCTGGTTATTAAACCTTTGTCAGAGATATATCCTGCAAATATCTTCTCCCATTCTGAGGGCTGTTTGCTTGCTTTACTTACTATGTTCTTGGCTGTGCAAAAGCTC
>CAUYPK010114188.1:0-20875 GCA_963574355.1 Loris lydekkerianus | reverse complement strand
GCAAAGTATCCCAGAAATGGAAGAAAAAGTATCCAATGTACTCAGCCCTACTATGAAGCTAAACTATAGCTTTCACATGAAGGCTATAACCCAACTATACCACAAGACTATGGGGAAAGGACCAAGGAAGGGGAAGGGAGGGAGAAGGTTTGGTGGAGGGGGGGTAATGGGTCGGGCCACATCTATGGTGCATATTTTTATGTATAATAAAAAAGAAAAAAAAAAAAGTAAACTGTTTTGTATTAATTATAAAAATTAAGAATAATTGACTCTGCTATCACCTAACTTTCTTAGTGGGAAGGAGTGGTAAGATGATGATGCCGTGAGACTGAGAAGTTTAAATACTAAAACTTGAGGATGGGGTGAAGTGTGGTGGCTCATGCCTGTAATCTTAGCACTCTGGGAGGCCAAGGCAGGTGGACTGCCTGAGCTCAGGAGTTCCAGATCAGCCTGAGCAAGAGGGAGACTCCATGTGTACTAAAAATAGAAAAACTAGCCAGCATTGTGATGTGTGCCTGTACTCCCAGCTACTGGGGGACTGAGGCAAAATTGCTTCGGCCCAAGAGTTTGAGTTTGCTTTAACCTAGAGGCTAGGGCACTCTACTTAGGGCACAGAGTGAAACTCTGTTTCTAACTTAATAAATAAATAAAAATTGAGGATGGCTATATATAAAAACATAATCATTATCTAATTATTTTCATGATTTTATTTGTCATACTCACTTAAGTATTCAATACCGAAAAGCATGGCATCTTTGTCATTCCAGTTCAAATTTTATAACAAATACTTTTTATTTTTTGCCTTTTTAATTTTTTTCGTATTATATAGGCAAACTATCTTAATTATGAAAATATATAAAAACAAGATATAAAGATAAAAGAATCAAGTACAATCCAATTAAGAAGTAATTTCTTCTAATAGTTTGGTATATATAAATCTCTTTTTTTCCTCTGTACATATGTGTATGCATGTGTATGTGCATATAAACAACCAATATTTTGATACTCTGTCATTTCTCGATTATAGAAAATGCATATGCAAAGAATAAAATCAGTTTCTTCTGAAAATTTTATTGGGGATAATCATATTGAGATTAAAATATGATAAAAGAGAGTGCAGTGCCTGTGGGTCAAAGGGGTAGGGTGCCGGCCCCATATACGGGAGGTGGTGGGTTCAAACCCAGGCCCGGTCAAGAACTGCAAAAAAAAGAAAGAAAGAAAAAAATATGATAAAAGAGGAAACGTTTTATGATGGAAATACCTTAAAGCACAAATACTCCAGCCATATACTCCAGCCATTGTGTAATTAAGCAAGTCATTGTTCATACAATTTTATTGTTACCTTTGTCTTCAAATCAATTTTCTGTACTGAAAAAGCAATATCAGATATATAAATTACACCTCCACCTACAGACTCATAGACAATGCTTTTTTGTTTTGCATACACACATCTTCATTTAAATCATACAGCAGTTAGTGAATTTTCTAGGCTGTGATTGTCTTAAACATAAGCTATAACTCTATCTTCATTGATTAATTTCTCCCTACCCTGACTGTAAAAAGACCTTATGAGAACTTTTAAGCTAAAGGAATGGTTTTCTGACTTTTAAAAAGCAGGCACAGCATGTGGCTCCTTCCTCTGGACATCTGCTGCACCTTATACGACGCTTCACCTCTTAGCACTTACATCACTGTGCTGTAATTATTTGTTTGCATTTGTCTTTTTCACTAATAATGAGCCCATTGAAGTAGCGCCTATGTCTTAAACAACACTAAATTCTTGGCATCTTGCATACATTGAACTTTAATAAATAATTGTTAACTGAATGAAACTATCAAATCTCCCACATCAATGTCACCAGCTTAAATTACCAGCTTTTGTTATCTGTGGAATTTCACAGCTGCCGTATACACATGGAATCATCTTTAAGTTTATCGATCTCCATATATATTTACAAATCATTGAAGAATTTGTCATAGTATTTGTGAACTACCCATGTAAATAATAAATTTACGAATACTAATTGATTTCTAATTTAGTCTGGGTCAACATCAAAAAATAAATAAATAAAGGACCATAATAATTCCTCAACGTACTTTGAAAATTGCTTGAAGAATCTTCAGTATTGAGATTCAAACGATCTCTACCTTTACAGAACTGTAATGGAATAAAATAGGTAAAAACATCTGAAGAATCTCTATTTTATAGAAAAGACAAATACCTATTTTTATTAAACTTAAAGCACATTAATAATTATTTAATTCCATTCATCTTTTTCAAATAGCAGCCTATCACTATCATGCTAATTAAGAACTATAGCAGTGTTACTCACAGATTTCTATAAAATATATAGGTATTTTAATCAATTTCAGCTTCTGTTGGTTCTGCCAATATTCTCTACACTGTATTTTTAATCTTTGTTCTGCAGCTAACACCAGAATGTATGTCATATTCTAATGGTTATCTACCATAGTGGCAACATAATTAGTAAGGTTCAGGATGGTAATTTTGTATATTTTGTTAATCTTAAGGAACCTAGCTAAACTAAATCATAATCTAAAGACAGTCTGCAGCATTTTAGGACTGTGTATGGCAAACACAGTGATCCAGAATGGCTTGGATCTGAGTTCTTGATTATAGTAAATGCATATGTGAAAAAATAAATGTTTCTTCTGCAGATTTGCATACACTTAATTGAGTGTAGTTGTATTAAGACTAAAATATTTTATGATGATGTCTAAATAGCTCACAAGGGATATGTAGGGTGCTTTGGATTAGTGAGAATGATTCAGCTCTGGTTAGAGTATACTGTGCCTATTTCTTAATCCCAAATCCCTGGCTCTAGCTAAACTCTTGGCATACATTAGAATTTAGTAAATAATTGTTAAATGAATAAAAAGTAGTTGAATTAAATGTGCAGAATGAAACTATGTAAGTGAAGTTCAGGTTTAATTTACGATCATCACCTGAGCATGCTTGGTTGATTTGAAGTAATCAAAAGTAAGGGATATAGATAATACATAATATTTAAAGTCAGATAAGTTTGGAGGTTTGGCCATTGAAGCTCCAGATAATATAATTCACTTTACTATCGCTTATTACCTCTGTAGCCTTGGATATATCAAAGACACAACCTACCCAAAGAAATGTATTGGGGGAGCCTACCAAAGTATAATTCTAAGCTTACAGTAAACAGGAATTCACAGCATAGCAACCAAGGCAGAGACTCACCACAGTGCCTCAGAGATTCATTTGGCAGCTTGACATATTTATTTGAGTGCTACATACTTATATTAAGATTGATTTTTTTTTTTCCTTCAAAATCCTGTTTTCTCTGTGCTAGTTAAAAATAACAAAATCTTCTCTGACTTTCCAGCCTGAGATTTAGGAATCATTCTTAATTCTTACCCTCTGAACGTCTATGTTTAACTATTTCACCATTCCTACCCATAAAACATGTCTCAAACACATTGTTTTCTATCTATTTTCTATGCCTACAACCTAGTCACTTATATCATCTCACATATGAGGAATGACAACTAAGTTCATGAATTCATCCTGGAAAAAGTGCTGTGTACCTCATTGCTGAATATGACTATAGTCACTTTCTAAGTGCTCCCTTTGGGAAGCCATGCACCCATTTTAGTACCTAGTCCACCCTTCAAAGAAATTTTGGAACTCTTTCTAGAATGGCCATCAGGTCTGTTGATGTGCTACTCTTGATGTCCTGAATCCCAACAAAATGTTTTCCTTTAAATATTTCCTTTACCTTCAGGTAAGGAAAATCATTGTGGGCCAGATGAGCTGAGTGGAGAGGGTGTTCCAATAGAGTTGTTTACTGGCTAAAACTTCACTCACAGACAGTGCCACACTAGCTGGTGACTGTCATGATGCAAATGCTACATCTATCTCATGTCAAAATCAGTTAATATTTTCCTAATTGCTTCTCTATTGATGTTTAGATGGTCTACTATGCTTCTCACAGTCAGCCAATGATTTTGACACAATTCAATCATTTTTTTGCCACATTTTTGTCATTTCTGTTCATTCTTGGCCACCCTGACTTCTATTCATCAGTGGTACTATATCTCCTCTCCAAAAAAACATTTAATCCATTTGTACACTGATGTTTCCTTCATGCGTTATCCCCATAAACTTCGACTAACATGACCCTGATTTCACTTCGACTTTTGCCTAGGTTAATAAGAAACTTAATGTTTGTTTGTTTCTCTCATTCAAGCTCTGACTTTCTCAGGGTGGCACAGAAAAACATGCATAATGATGAACGCTACTCACAAGACACCGTCACATGTCGACACGAACACAGCTGTGAGACATCGACATACCAAGATCTTAAAACCTTACCGAGTTGTTTGTACAGAGCTGCAAACATTAAGTGCATGATGGCAAGTTTGCGAACACGATGCCAAATTTTCAGACCTTGTATGGTCTCTAATGGTCTTGTAACTGATCCTCCTGCTTTCATCTCTCTCTCTCATCTAATCTCCAAAGGGAAGCCAGAGTAATCTGCACAAGCATGAATATACTCATATTTATCCTCCTCTTAGATCTCTTGAATATTTTCCAAATGAGATTCAAATTATACTGAAATGTTATAATATAATTTATAGCATCTTTTGTAACCTGGTTCTTAGTTTTCTCAAAAATTTGTTTTGTTACATTTCTTATTTATTATAAAAATGCCAGTTATATTGGTCTACTTTCAAATTCTTGAGCATGACAATCTTTATCTTCCACAGTCTTTTTTTTTTTCTTTTGGTATACACATATGATTAAGTATATGTATATATACACGTATATGTATATATACACACACACACACATAATATAACACTAGTTTTATAATTCAGTGACTTTTAATGTATTTATTAGGCTGTGCAATGATCACCATTATCTAATAGCAGAACATGTTTTTACTCAATAATTGACCCATTGCCCCATTATCAGTCACTTTCTATTTATCCTCCTGGCCCTTCACAACTACTGATCTTATTTCTATGTTTATGTATTTACTGATATGGACACTTCATATAAATGGTATCATAAAATACTTTGCCTGTTGTGTCTGGATTCTTTCACTTAGCACACTGTGTCAATATTCATCCATGTTATATAATGTACCAGTAATTTACTTCATTATATAAATGAATAATATTCCATTGTATGGATATACTATATTTTTCCATGCATAATATACACCCAGGTTTTATACATGCATACCCATGACTTTTGGCCAAACTTTCCAGAAAGACAAACTTTCTGGAAAAACAATATTTCCTTTTAATTTATTAAAAGAATATGAAAGTGGCCATGCAGTGGTATCTTATTCTCTTAAGAGGGGCTTGAAGCATGGACCAGCCACCGTGAAGGATCTGGGAGCACACCCCTGTGGCAAGTGAGGGTGGTCTGGATGATCTGACACACAGACTTCCCCAATTATCCCTTCTTGGCCCACCATCATCCATCTCTCATTTCTTATTAATTCAGGCCACAGCTACTCTGCTGAGAACCTTGGTGGGCTTTATTTCCTGGGAAGCTTGTCTGAGGAGTCAGTGGCATCCCGGCCTGCTCCAGGCTCCCCCGGGTAGATTCCTGCCCTTTCTGGGCTGCCTCATCACTCCACAGCTGGCTCCATTCTGCCACCCAGCCCCTGGGACACCATGCTGAGGAGGAGGCTTCCCTGATGATACCCCAGTGAAGTGCTCTGAATTCACATTTCTGTTTAGCGACTATACTGTGACCTCCTTGAACCATACAGACCTTGGGCACTCATTAACATCAGAATGAATGACACCAGCCTTCCCCAACTTGTAAATGCTACAAGTTACCTACCTAAGGGACAGATTACGATTAGACTCCTGAACCCAAATATGCCACATCAATCAACTCCCCAGAAGAAAGACCTGGGTATCTGTACCATTTGTACAAATCCTATATGGTTTCTCCTACTGGTAAGTTTGGGAAATAATACCAACTCACACTGTGGGGGGTTGGACAAGTCAGAGGCTGAAAATTACAATCTACAGGCTCAGGTACCCTGGAGCTGTCATGCTTCACTGCCAGGTGCCCTTGCAGACAGAAACTTTGTGAGACTGAAGCCCAAGGTCACAAGAGCAGGCTACTAAGATAATGGGATCTCAGAATCCAGGTCTCCCAGCCTCCAGCTCAGGGATCTTTCTCCTCTATGTAGTGTTCTGGACACCTTGCCAGCTTAATAAGAGATGAGTCATCCCAGAAAGGACAAGGCTCTACCATCAGGAACCTGGGGCAGGAAGGGCTTGCCCTGGTCCCTCACCAAGTTTCTCAGGAAATAAGCCCACCAGGGCTCTCAGTGGAGCAGTTGTGGTCACATTTCAACAGACAGAGGTGGACGGGAATGGGAAGTGGAGGATGTAGGGATTTTTGAGGAAGTCTCTCACTTGCCGCCTGGGCTTGATCCCAGCTTCTTCACAGCAGCCTGTTCTGTGTCTCACACCTACAGCAAGAGAAGGAGGCATCACTGGTGGCCATTTCTGCCCTCCTGTCACTGAGGTCCCAATGCTAACTGTCATGTCACCATTGTCAGCATGCCTGCTCCCAAAACGGTGGTAGCAGCGCTGCCCTACGCGATTGGTGGGGTGGGCTGAGGCTCTTGCAGCTGCAGTGCCTCATACCTATTAGAATGGGTATTATCCAAACATGCATGAGTTTCCATTTGACATCATCCCGTGATTTTATAGGACTATTATTTGTTTAAATGTCCCTTTAGTTAACATGGGCTTAATGGACGTTTTCTTCTCATACTTGACTTTAGAGAGGAGGGCAGTAAACCTGCTTCTAGAACAAGACAAACCTGGGTTTATAGATGAAGTTTTGGGAGAAAGGAGACAAGGTGTAAATTCATTGTCTATAAACAATAACAACCATTACTCCACAAACTGAGAATACCCCTGGGTGTCTTGAAAATATTTGCCAAGATAACTGTCTCAGTAGGAAATGCATAAATGTTGTGGTTTTCTAAATTCTAGCTTACAAAAATCAACTATTTCAATAAAGTGTTTGACACTTCTCCAAAGACTAACCACCTCCTGCCTATCTTGTTGCAAAGTTGATTAATTATAGGAGATTTTGATTCTGAAGACTTTGGCTGACTCTATGTGAAGAATTATATACTAAAGGACAAGTGGCAAATGAACCAATCCAGGGTTTTGCATTTTAATAGGAAAGATGGATATGAAAACAAATGATTTCAGAACAGTAATATAGCAAATGTATGTTCTTAGAGAGATTATCGTATGGATAAACTGGAAAGCTGCCTAACTCTTCCCCAAATCTAACTCATCAGCAAATCTATATTCTGCAATTAATTCAATAAACTCATGCTCATAATTAAAGTTTACAAAAGAAAAAATATTTTTGTGATTAAGTGTATATAATTTCCCCCTGCAATTCAATTTTGCTTTCCTCTGTTGCTAAGTAAAATATTGCCAGAAGATATGTGATACTAAATTTCATCATTGAGGAGATGAAACATTACATGGTTTAACAAGTCTTTAATTATTCTCATGTTTAAAATAACTGATTAGCTTTTTGTTACAAAAAGTTATTTTAACTCATTACATTTATTTAATGCATAAGGCACTTGGCATAGCTAAAAATGAAGACTGTACTATTGCTGATCAGACTGATAAACTTGCTTTTGCTTTCAAATAATTTTTAGAGGATGCTAATTAGATAGCTTCTTGCAAAAATACTTAATGAGTCCTCATGTGAAGTACAAATCATAAGAAGCTTCTTCTATGCCTTAATACAGACTTGATTAGTAGCTCTAGAATAATTATGTTCTAAAGTTAGAGCAAGGCACATTTTAGATTTTAACTAATACAAATTATATACCATAAATCATTTTGTATTAGGAATGCTGTAATTTTGTCAAACCGCATGAATAGACCTGAACTATATTAATTATAAATACACTGTGTTTTGATTTTGAAGATAATATGAATAACATAAGGACTTAGGTGCACTCATCTTTTATGTATGCATAGATATGCTTATTAGTCATTAATTTATTTGGTACAACTATAAAGAGATACAAACTGGTAGTATATAACCACCAACTGAAAGTCATTTTTCCCCTTATACACAGGCAAAGACTACCCACTCTTCAAGATATAATTCATGAAAAGCCTAAGATACTGCTTAATTCACATGTTCAATATTCAGCCTTCTCCAACATCCCTAGTTAAAACCAAATGTTTCGTTTTTTATATTCTACTTCTCTTATTTCATAAGGTATTTGTAAGTGAATCCCCTCAATTCCATTCAAACTGTTAGGAATGTGACTGTTTTCCTTCAGAGATGGTATATACTTTTTCAAAAAATATGGCAAAATCAGTTATAAAGACTAAGGAAAAGGCTCTTTTCTAGGTTATGCATCTTATCAGGGAGAAATTATGCTGAAATTTAATTATTAGGGTTAGGTAGTGAATGGCTACAAAAATATGTATACATGACATTCCCATATTAAAAACTAACAAGATGAAGATAATGTCATAGTCCAGCTGAAAAATAATAAAGTCATAATGGTATCACCCCCTTTATTTTTTTTTTAGTTTAAATTCTATAACTATTAGAACATTTCTGTATTCCTTATGACTTATTTTCTATTTTCTCTCTCTTTTGCATCTATGCATTATTCTTCACATTTCTTTTCATTTCTTTCTTTCTGTTCACTAATTCTAGCTTCATCTGTGTCTATTATGCTATAAAAACTTCTGCAGAGCAAACCTAATGTGGATTTAAGGTTGCCGCCAGACTCCTCAGACACAACCTACATAGGTACACACAAAGAACTCAGGCACAATATCCAGATGGTGTTCTCCTTGTTGGGAAGGATTTTCACTAACAATATACTAGTAACTGGGCTATGAGCAGTAGCAATTATAAATCATCTTAATCTTATCAGATATTAAATTAATTTGAGCCATGTTTTCAAGTTCCTGTGATGACTGGTCTATTTAAAGCTTAATGTTATTCTTAGAATTAATTCCCTCAAAGTTATTCCCTATTTCATGAGTGATATGCCCAATGATTATTACGTTGATGAACCTCACATGGCTGTATGTTGTTTTTCTAGTTTTCACTAAGTGTCTGTTTATCTAAATCCATTAAGATACTATTTGTGAAAAATATTTGTCTTCATATAGCTGCTTTTTCAAGAAGCCATTTGTATTATTTTTATTTATTTATTTATTTATTTATTTATTTATTTATTTTTTTTTTTTAGAGACAGAGTCTCAAGTTGTTGTCCTGGGTAGAGTACCATGGAGTCATAGCTCACAGCAACCTCCAACTCCCGGGGATTTGTATAATCTTTACATGTTATCTATGGACACTAACAACCTACAATTACGCAAAAAGATTTTTTATATTCTGATCCTTTGGATCACACCTATTTTTAAAAATATCCAGAAAAAGAGATTGGGCAACAAGTGAACAATTGGCCTATCTGTAAGCTCACTAGTAGGTTATGACTGCTAATGAATTTTCCGAAGAAATATGATAATATTTACATAAAAACTGAGATGCTGGAATACAGAAATTTGAATTGAAGCAAATAGATGTGAAGATGAAAGAATCTCAAAACCAATGGAGAGAACAAATAAGAGAGAATTTGCCTGTAATATTGGAGCAGTAAAGCAGTACTTAGCTTCATGAGAGTAGAACAAAAATAGGAAAATATCTATCCAAGAAAAGTCTGAGTTCCTCCACTGGTTTTCTTGCCTGTGCCAGAGCGCAGTTCTCAGAAGTCCAGGTTGGTTTGGATATCATTATATGAATAAGATAAAATCGGCTATTTGAAAATTTAAAAGTACTAATAAATATAAAGAAGTATCTATGTTGTGAATCAACCTGGGCAACAATATTTAGGGTTCTAATACTAGTTCATCAAAGCACTACTGGGTGTTTATTCCCTCATATTTAAGACAATAAGTGACTAGGGTAGTCAGAATTCCTGAAATTATAAGCAAATAAGTATTACACACTACCACTCAGGGACTGGTCATCTTTATCAGCCTACATGCTATTTCCTCATAATTTCTTCTGTCCTTGTCTATCATTTTAAAATATAAAACTTAAAATGTACCATGGGAGTAGTCTCAGACGTCTCTCGAGATACAGGTAGCCTCATATATTTGGATTATATTTTTCCTTTCATTGTTTTCACATTAATAAACTATTAAGTAGCCTAAAAGAACATGTGGAAAGGTATTAAATTTTTTATTGTTTTAGTTTTGTTTTAATTTACTAAGCCTCCGAATTCTCAACTGTCCACATCCCAAAAGGCCATAAAAAAACCTGATGAGCAAGCAAAACTGTTTATTAAAACTATGGGTGTAATAGAGACATTCATCTTGAAAACTCCTCAGGATTTATGTCTAAGATTGCTTGATTTTATGGCGAAATCTGCAGAAGAGAGAGCAAGTTGGGATTGGTCGTATCCTAGAGTGTATTAATTTTGGGTTAGTGGGCAGAGCCAGACATGGGGTCTTCAAAAAAATCTGGACAAGTAATCTGTTAATTTTGATAAATAAATTGTATTGGTTCATTCATTATTTTATTTGACTGGAATAAATATTTCCTAACGCAAAAAGTTAAGCCAAATTTGCCTATTCTCAGTCCATTTTATACCTCTTTCCAGTTTTGTGAACATGGAGAAAGAAAAGCATGTTTTGCCTGAATATCGCTTAACATTGTTACATTAGTTTCAGAGCTAAGTTTCTTTGCCCTTGCTGCAAGGGACCAATAAAACAACTTACTTTATTTATAATTTCTGCTTTTTCCCTTTTTTATTCCTTTGTTCTGCTTCAAAACTGCTGTAAAATCCAATCTACTCTTAGAATTTTCACCTAATTAACTCAACTATAAATCACATTTCTTCCCACTAAGTTTCCCCTTAACATTTACTAATGTATTTAAATACTGCATCCTTTTATTCCATACTTAGCTCTGCTCAACTATTTTATGTGAACTCTCTGACACAAAGGGCAGTTTCAGCACTACAGTATAATTTCATTCAGTTCCATTGTTCCCCAGAACCCCTCATTATCCACTTATTCATCTTCCTTCAGCAACTGTTTGCATTGGTTTTTTATTCTATTTCTGTTGTAATTTGGCATATATGTAGCTTCCCTCAGTGAAAGAATAGGGGATTTACACACCAATGCCAAATTCATCCTTATTTTCTCCTTCCGCACCGAGACACCCCAATTATACTCAGTTATCCAAACAAACTTGTGCCTAAAATTTTAATTATAATACACAAAGGGAGCACATCATGAAGATAATTCCATTAAACTATTTTTCCCCAGCAGAATAAGATTAGCAGTTTTTACTTTCTGAAATAGAAATTAGATTTCTTTTCTCAACATTTCTTAAAATAAGAAAAAATAATTATTGAATTTTCAAAGCAGAGTCAATAAATGTCAGAAAAATGAGTCCTTATATTTATAAAAAGCAGTAATACGTCTATAAAATTAACCCTATGTTTGATATGCACAATTTTAGAAAATGTTTGAATTCGTCTTTTATTTTCCTCTTTTCACCCCTATCCACAGTCGTATGACTAGTATGAATACCCAATGAACACTTTTGTTTATTTTTTCTTTTTTAATATGTAGATTTTTATACACTAGATGTTCATTTTAAAAGTAGGTATGTGATACATTGTTTTTCTTCATAAGAAATCCAAACTAGGGTGGCGCCTGTGGCTCAAAACAGTAGGGCGCCTGTCCCATATACCGGAGGTGATGGGTTCACAACCAGCCGTGGCCAAAAACTGCAAAGAAAAAAAAAATCCAAAATAAATCCATCTTTAGTCCTTGGCTAAGTCCAAATTGGCTTTTCTCTTTCCTATGAAATATTGATCACAATTAAGGGGGGAGGAGCTATCTCCTATTAGGTCTTGTTTTTTATATGTATAGATTAAAAATGTATTTATATTTTTAATTTTAGGTTAAGTGCTATTTTGCTAAAGTTTAATTTCCAATTAAATGTAATAGTAGTATATATTGATCAAGACAGGATTCATGTATTACAAACGGTTATAACTAATTAGTACACATGAAATACTAAATTTTATTAGAAATGTATAGTCTATAGAAATGGATGATGTTTTTTAAAAAATAGTTTAGTTTAAACATCTGGTTGTTAATATAATTTATTAACAGAATTTGTGGCATCCTTAGCTCAGTTGGTAGGGTGCTGGCCACATACATCAAGGTTGGTGGCTTTGAACCTGGCCCAGGCCAGCTAAAACAACAATGACAGAGTTTGAGGTTGCTGTGAGCTGTGAAGCCACAGCACCCTTCTGAGGGTGACATAGTGAGAGACTGTCTCAAAAAAATAAATAAATAAATAAAAATAAATAAAAATAAATAAAAATAAAATAAAATAAAAAATAAAAAAGTTGAAACATCCAGTTAATATAATTTATTAATAGAATTACAGAACTTTTATCATCAAATTCTATATTATAATTTTTAACTCTATAAATATTTTGGGGGAAAATGTTTTCACACAAATAACAAATGGAAATAAATAGACTTTTGTTATGTAATTAACTCCTCCAATTTATGGAGAACATTTTCTTCATTATCAAATCTATCAGTGATACAGACTTTTATTTGGAAAAGTCTTGTCTTTATTTTTAATTTAAATAAACATGTTAATTACGGTCCCTGTGATAAACATCACAATTCTGAAATAAAACTTTCAGATATAGTTGGAGCCTCCCAAAGTACTTATTATACAAGAGAGATTGTGGTTTTAGATATTTATTAGAAATCAAAGCTATCAAAGGAAAAGAGATCGGTATTGGACAGAGGAAGAAGCACAGTTGCACCAAAGCCTCACTCCACCTGCTGTGAACTATGGATTAAAAAATTAATAACAAATTCTTTTTACAGTATTCACCTCAGTCTAAAATGACAGACATTTATATCCATCTTCCTTAAAGGTGCAAAATACCAGACCTTGACCTTGGATGGGGCCATTGTCCAGAGCTGAAGCAGCCTGGGGGAGGCTCACGGTGACCTCACTGCATAGGGCCGGGTACCAAGTGCTCCTCTGAACGGGAAGTTGAATGGTGTTCTTCTGTGTCTACCCAAACTACCTTTAGTGCTTGTCATAGTCACCTCTGCAAGATTCTGGTGCCCTTTTCATCCTCACAAGAAAATAAAAAGAGCAACTTTAAGGAGAAAACTATGAACTTCACCTCCTATAGTATATTTCAGGTTTTCAATTAATATTTGTCCTTAAATTTCCTCCTCTACAGCTTGCCAACCTCCAGCTATGGTTGCTATGGTTCATTGGGTGCCCTGGCTCTCAAAAGGAGTTGAAGTTATCATGAAGTTCCATGTCTGTATTTGCTAAATGTGTCATTTATAGTCACAATTGGACAAGCAATTCCCAGAAGAATTTGAGTAAAACATCTGGGACTTGCACATTTTTGTTTGTTTGTTTCTATAATGTTTTATTTCCATAATGTTTATTTCCATCCTATCAGCAGCCTCCTAATGATCAAGGTCTATTTCATCTGTCAATATAGTAGTACATCCTTTTTGCCCATCAGCTCCTATGTAACTAGCGCTATGACCAAATTTCAATGAAACTTTTTTTTTTTTTTTATAATCCTCCTCCTCTCATGTTTTAGATTCTCAGGCCAGCAGGGCTAGATGATCAGAATCCTATAATTTTTAAATAACTACTTAATCTTTTGAGTCACTTCCCAGAAGTGGTATATTTTCTACATGACAAAAGAGTTGAGATTGTGAAGGCCCTTGCCTAGACACCAAGACTCACCATTTTACCACCACCTGCCCCAATGTATTAATTGCCCTTCATTAATTTCCCCTCCTTAAAAGCCCAGTACTTTCTCTGAGTTGGGAGATGGATTTAAGGCTATTTCTCCCATTCTCCAAAGAAGACTATTTTCACATTAAATTTTCTCTTCTCCTTGGCAATCCTTCTTGTCCCAATAACGGCTGTCATGTGCCCTTAGTAACCAGAGAGAGGTTAGAAATCCCTTACAGTTTTAATAACACTCATATCTAAGAATCCTAAAGTTCCCAGGTAGAAGCCACACTTTATAAATCAGTTGAATTCTTTTCTTTTTTTTAATTGTTGGGGATTCATTGAGGGTACAGAGAACCAGGTTACACTGATTGCATTTGTTTGGTAAAGTCCCTTTTATAACTATGTCCTGCCTCTAAGAGGTGTGCCACACATCATGACCCCACACCACCTTCCCACTTTCCACTCCCCTGTTCCCCCACCCCCACCATATACCAGGTCATCAACTGTCCTCATATCAGAATTACTTTGGATTCTTGTTTCTCTATGCTTATGATGTGTTACTAATAATAATGTGTTTGAACTCCATCCAGGTTAATACAAAAGGTGTAAATTCTTCATCTTTTTTAATGGCTGAATAGTATCATATGGTGTATACATACCACAGTTTGTTAATCCATTAGGCCGTTTCCACAGTTTGGTGATTATAAATTGAGCTACCATAAACAGTCTAGTGCAAATGTCCTTATGATAAAATGATTTTGTTTTTCTTCTGAGTAGATGCCCAGTAATGGAATTGCAGGATCAAATGGGAGGTTTAGTTTGAGTTCTTTGAAGATTCTCCATACTTCCTTTCAAAAGGATTAATTTTTGCTGTGTACCGTGGAAAAATCCATTTCAGGACCAGAAGCTATAATTCTACACAGCCCCGGGTTATAGGAAGGGAAGCAAAATGTTCCCTGATGATTCATTGCAAATGGTCACAAACAGTGCAATACCTACTTAGATCCTTTAGTGCCTGGTCCTGTGTTGTTTTCATACTTTGGCCAGAGCATACTACGAATGCCTTTGATTTTATTATATACTGATTCCTGAAAGATGGTTCTTTGTCCTTGAAGAATAGCATCTCTATGGTAGGACTTCAGCTGTGCCTGCAGCAGGGAGTTCTAACTCTCTATTACATCGCAGCTGCTGAATGGTATGATAGATGATACTGAATTTGAAAGCAAAAACTTAGCTTATTCTTTTATGTTGATGCTACTGATGGCATAATCTAGAGAAATAAGTATTTTCTTTCACATTTTGACAATATAATTCTGTTGTTTTCTAGTTCTGATTGTTTCTTTTGAGCTCTGGACCCGAACATATGTCTTTTCAGCCCTGTGAGAACCCAGACGTTCTCCTCAGCTTCTCAATCTTTCAGGTGTTCCTTTAATGTTTGGAATCAGAGCTGACCTCTAAAATGTTACTAATACTGTCAAATGTCTATCTACATCACTTCTCTTGACTTTCATTCTTTATCATTTTGGCTCTTCAAATCTTCCTAACCCTTATATCTTGCACACTGCTTTAAGCAAATTTGTATCATTTTTCTAAATTGTCTATTTTTTTTCTCATTAGAAGAATTGATCATAAAGAGCTATAGCCTGTCACCTATTGTTAGATCACTAATGTTTTATAAATACACCATATGATTGAGTTTGATAAAATTCTTGAATATTCATTATAATAAAATTTGCTCCATTTACTATATATAATTAGATATACATAGTTTTTTGTTTGTTTATTTACTTATTTCTGTGTTTATTCATTTATTTTACATATCTGGTATTGGGTCAATACCATAAACCCTCATATGAGTATCTGGGAAGATTTTATACTATTTTTCTAATTTCTCATACATCACGTATCAGAACAATTGTCTATGGAAGTTTGGGAAATCGAATTTTCAAAAAGATTACATCTTTGAGGGTGTTTTGAATACCCTTTCATTTTGTTTTTGAGTGGGTTATAAAGGAGATAAAGAAATGAAAGTAAAGATCATTTTAGTTTCTTTAACATCTTTGGGCTAATAAATCATTGTTTCATAGACTTATTTTATAATATCCTTCTTAGAGTGTAATTTTTTATTTTTAATATTATGACTACATGACAGCTGTGTATGTTTATAGGATATATGTGATTTTTTTTATATAGGCATACAATGTGTATTAATCCAATCAGGGTAATGGGGTATATATCATCTTAGGTATTTCTCATTTCTCTGTGGTAGAAATATTCCAATTCTACTCTTTTAATTATTTTAAAGTATACCTTATTTTTGATTATGGCCACCTTGTTGTGCCATCAAATATTATACATTGTATCTAATTATTTAACCATATTTTTGATCCACAGCTATCTCCATTTCACCCTTACTTCCTCACTACCCTCCTGTAGTACCATCTATTCTCTGTCATTAATATTTTTTAATCCTTACCCCCATTGTACGGGTAAGAACATGTGAGATTTGTTGTTCTGTGCTTGGCTTAATTTTCTTAATTATTTGGCTTAATATACTTAATATACTGCCCTCCAGTTATACCTGTGTTATTGAAAATGGCAGAATTCCATCCATTTTTGCAGCTGTAGTAAGCATAATATTCAATTAAGTATATTCTTCACCATTTCATTATCCACCTGTCCACTGATGGACATATTTTATCTATTGTGAACACTGCTACAATGAACTGGGGAGTACAGATCAGTCCCCGCCTCTTCTTCTTCACCAGATACCAAGCTCCCGGCTTTAATTTCTGAGATTCAATCTGCAACTTGTAACATAATGCAGTCAACATGATACTGGATGTATTTTTCTATCTCTCACTCATCAAAGACCTAGTGGAATGTAGCACAACACCATTTCCTCTGATGACATTCTACAGGGCAAGATATTCAACCTCTGGAAGCCTCAGTTCCTTTATGTGTTAGTCATGCTTATTTCACAAGGGCACTTGGAGCATTAAATATAAATGTCATGGAAGGTCCTTTAATCCTGTCTTAATAGTAGCATAATTGTTATTGTCATCTTTGTAGTTGTTGTTGTTAATTATTAGGGTGGAGTCTGAACTTGCTTTAGACGGTTTTCCCCAAACCCCCTGTATACCATGAAGAGTCTGCAGGTTGGGGCCTTGTTTCCACATTGGTCTTCTCTGATGCTTTCTGCTTAACTGGATTTGGTGTCCCTCCTCTGGCAGTTCATCTCTTTCCCCTTTTTGTGTAGAGCTCCACAAACTAAAGGAGCCTTGAACTTTTACATCATACTGAGCTTCCTTCAATGCTGGCCTATTTCTAGTAAATTAAGAGTTCCTGCCAAACCAGTAATTTAGATGAACAAAGCCCTCATCCAGGCATCATCTGAGCTCAGGCTCCTATAAAGTGATGGTTTTATATTATTACTGTTTAAAAAACTGCATATCTCTTATGAAAAAAATTTACTTAACAATGATAATTTTAAATATAATGCTCAATTGAGGGAGGTGAGAAGGATCCTTTTGCTCCTACTTCTGTGCATAAAAATGTTAAATTCTATAATATTCAAGAAAATTGTATATTTTCCTTTTTTTCTAGCTAAGACTATAAACCCCACCCAAGGTGAGTAGCAGTAGAAACACCACTCTGGAAATAGAAAAATAAAAAATACAGTCCTCAGATAAAAAAACATTTTGTTTTATAGCATGTTCCATTGAATTTGTTTTTATTGGACTAAAATCCTAAAGAAACTGAATCTGAACACCTGATTATAATTTTAAATCATTACAAATCGTTGAAATCTTAAATTCTAGAGAGGTAATGTATCATAATTCAGTTTTTAAAATCACATTAAAATATTTCTTGGGCTGTCAGTATTTCTCTTACCTGGGAAAATAAAATAAAAGTTGTATTATCAAGATTTTCCTTCCTGTTTTAAAGTTGTTCTCTATTTATGTGGTATGAAACCTTACCAAAGCAAGCAATTTATTTTATCCATATTCAAACCATCCTCCAACTATTCCATCAAACACTGGTCCCAAACAACATCTCACACAGCCTCTCTTTTTTTGCTAAAGTGGTTCCATGTGGCAGCACAAAATACAGAGTATAATTTAAAAGAAAGCGGTAGAATATTGGCATCAGCCAATTGTTGATGTCAAGAGAGAAAATGCAATAAAAGTTTGCCTATTACTGAAGAAACTTAAGGTGATTTGTGAATCCCATCCACTCTCCAAAAAGACATATAAATCCCAGAGCCATTATCAACAACAGTAAACAAGTTTCGAAGATTAAGTTAAGTCAGCACTTGAACCCTCAAGGTTTAAAAAGAATTCTAGGATAAACTAAAAGTTAGAGCAGAGAACCTACTGGAAGAAAGGGGACCAAAAAAAGATCACACTATCATTTATGTTTACCTTAAAACAACATTCAAAATAATGAGTGTATCACCAAACATAACTGTGTTCACTAAGATAATTCAGAATCCACTTGACAATATCTTACAAGAAAGTAATTGTTGATATTTAAATAACAATATATAAGTGTAGGTGTGTGTGTGTATATATCTATATCTATATCTATCTATCTATCTATCTATCTATATATATACATACATAATTCAAATAATCAGTAAATGAAGGTATATTGGATAAACAAAATATGTTCAGTACTTCTGAGACATTTACAAAAGCCCTGCTATGAAGTGAATGTTTGTGTCCCCTAAAATGTATATGCTGAAATTTTAATCTCCAATGTAATGGAATTAGGAGATTGGGTCTTTGCAGGATAATTAAGTCATGAAGCTGGAGCTCAAAGAATGAGATCATTGCTCTTATGAGAGATTCCTGAGATTCCTCTCTCTGGTCATTGCCACGAAGGATACAATAGAAGACAGAGGTCTGCAGGCAAGAAAGATTACTCTGTCTTAAGATACACAGGATCTGCTGACTCCTTGATCTTGGACTTCCTAGATTCTAGTACCATGAAAAATAAATGTGCTTTCACTAAGCCACCATATAGTAAGTAGCCAGAACTAAGAAAGGACCCTTATGAAGTATTTGTACACAAAAGTGAATAGAACTATAAATGGATTATGACCACAGGAGACTGGATCAGAAATCAGCATTAGGCAGACATCTTTAACCTAACAACAACATGCCACATAAGCTATAGAATGGTTCTTCCCAGTATGATGATTGTACAAATAGAGGTGATGGTTGTGAGAGAGGGGAATATATCTCCATTCTTAAAAGAACTCACGAGTGTTTTCAGTGCACATTCAGGTCGAAAATCACTGAAATATCGCTAATATATCAATTTTTCTCTGTATTTAAAAGAAAAATATAGTAATTTCATTTTAGAATATTTCTTTGACTCTCTACTCATGGAATATTTATTTGAAGATTAGAATAAAATCAAAGAAAAGTAATACAAAGTGACTATCTTTGAGAAATGTCTAGTAGAGAAGATAAATGGTGAACACAAATTATATTTAAAATTTAACATTTTCACTAGAAATAAAAGTATAGTTTTTGTGAGAAGGAGGAAATCAATTAATGTACCATGTGTAATGAAGGAAACTTTCATGACAAACATTTATGATATAAATTATGAAGGATATATAAGGTATATAGATTCTGAAGGATATATATATAAGGATATATAGATTCTGAACAGATAGGGATAAAAGATAGCATACCACCACCATCATGCAAATGTAATTTATGAATAGATACGTACAATGCTTTGCTTTAATTCAGAAGTAGTATATGACAGAAAGGAAGAGAAAAGAAAGAAAAGGAAGAGTATGAAAAGAAAGGAAGGGAAGCAAAGGAAAAAAGAAAAACAAAAATTGGTAAATACTTGATATAATTCATAAACTTTGAACTGAAAAGAACTTTTATGATTCTCAATTTTCTCATTTATGAAATAGACAATATAGTCAAGGCAATAATTTATTCCTTGAACTCACTGAACAGCATAGAGCCTTTCATCGAGTAGTTTCCCAACCAACAATAATTTCATTTCCCTTTTCTCCTGCCCAAAATAAAATAAAATAAAATAAAGTAAAAAGGAAAAAGATAGTTTAGAAAAGCAAGCTTTAACTCTATTTTGTCTTTAATTTTGAATATGAAATCAGAGATAGGTTCTTCTAAGCCCAAAGACCATATAAATAAATATGAATTCATTCAAATCACAGCAAGTCATCTAATATCATGACTTTAAAAAAAAATAATCTTTTAATTTTTATATCAATATTAAATATTGCTAGAATATTCTTATGACTTTGAAAATTGACATTGGACCTATAGAAGAAAATAATTGAAGTAAATTTAGTGTGTTTATGGACTTTGTACTTTATTACATAATGTATTAATTGACTAAGTGAAATTTAAAAAAATATACGTATATATGTCTATTTTCAAACATTGTTTGTTGAGTAGATTCATATATGAATATGCATTGCAGTTCTTATGTTTCAAATGAAGGATAATTTAGGGTAAAAGATACCTAATATTAAATTTACAATCATACTTTACCTCTAAATATAAAATCGAAACAAAACTCAAATAGATCAACACCACATATAAAACGTTTCAAATTTCAAAGTGGAATTTGATAATTCTTCATTTTAAAAATAATTTTTTTTATTTTTAAAATAAAATTTAAAAACAATTTTAAAAATATTTAGAATTTACTTTTATTTATTTTTTTATTTTATTTTATTTTTTTATTTTTTTTTATGATAGATAAAAATATGCACCATAGATGTGGCCTGACCCATTACCCTCCCTCCACCCAAACCTCCCCCCTCCCTTCCCCTTCCTTGGTCCTTTCCTCATAGTCCTGTGGTATAGTTGGGTTGTTTCCTTCATGTGAAAGCTATAGTTTAGCTTCATAGTAGGGCTGAGTACATTGGATACTTTTTCTTCCATTCCTGGAATACTTTGCTAAGGAGAATATGTTCCAGCTCCATCCATGTAAACATGAAAGAGGTAAAGTCTC
>CAUYPK010114186.1:0-11132 GCA_963574355.1 Loris lydekkerianus | reverse complement strand
ACCCTCGGGTAGAGTGCCATGACGTCACACGGCTCACAGCAACCTCTAACTCTTGGGCTTACGCAATTCTCTTGCCTCAGCCTCCCGAACAGCTGGGACTATAGGCGCCTGCCACAACATGCCTGGCTAATTTTTCTATTTTTAGTATAAATGAGTTTTGCTCTTGGCTCAGGCTGGTCTTGAACTCCTAAGCTCAAAAGATCTTCCCCACTTCAGCTTCCCAGAGCACTAGGATTGTAGTTGTGAGCTATTGCAGCTGGCCAAGAGGCCAAGAGTAATTTTTTTTTTTTTTTTTTTTTTTTTTGAGACAGTGTCTCAAGCTGTCACCCTGGGTAGAGTACCATGATGTCATAGCTCATAGCAACCTCCAACTCAGTCTCAAGTGATTCTCTTGCCTCAGTTTTTCTATTTTTAGTAGAGACAGGGGTCTCGCTTTTGCTCAGGCTGGTCTCGAACTCATGAGCTCAAGCAATCTACCTGCCTCGGCCTCCCAGAGTGCTAGCATTACAGGTGTGAGCCACTGTACCTGGCCACAAGACTCTTTTAAACATGTATTTGCTTAATATCCACATTCCTTGAATTACTTGAGACTATCTCATTTAATACAAATATGTGCATATGTACAAAGCATTGAGACATTCCTTTTATTCACACACACACATACAAAAAAAGTAATGAGGCAAGAGGAAATGGTATTACCTCAAAACTAAGATGTTTGCCAATTCATTTTTTCTGGTATTCTTTATATAGACTTGGTAAATTTTTTTTGTCTTAAAAAGATGCATTAGTCATAACCCACACCATATTTCATGCCTCAAAAGAAGAAGTGGTAATGTATAAAATTTCTCACCCTCACCCTCCATCGAGTCCTCCCCTCCTTCCCAATGTCACGTGACCTGAAGTTGTTGGTATTTGGGTCATATAAAGCCAAACTATCTAGGAGGAAAATATTCATCATCACACAATATGAATGAATATACTGGTGTGTGTGTGTCTCTTTTTAATGACTCAACCAACCACAGCAACAATACATAGGGTCATAGTTCTACCATTCGCAAGTTTGCCACGTGACAATAAAAACCCTGAATAATAATATATTAGAGGGTAGCCTTTTTTTCAGGAAGTTACATTCTTTTGGTTCAGTCTAGATTACTGGTAGGATTTTTCCATGTTTATTTATTTTTTTGAGACAGAGTCTCAGTATGTCACCCTAGATAGAGTGCCATGGTGTCACAGCTCACAGCAACCGCAAATTCTTGGGCTTAAGAAATTCTCTTGCATCAGCCTCCCAAGTAGCTGGGAGTACAGGTGCCCGCCACAATGTTCAGCTTTTTTTCTGTTGCAGTTGTCATTATTGCTTAGCTGGCCTGGGCTGGGTTCAAACTCGGCAGCCTCAGTGTATGTGGCCGATGCTGTAACCACTGTCCTACTGGTGCCAAGCCTCCATGTTTATATTTTTATTTCAGGGCTTTTGGAAGGAAAAAAAGAGAAGCTGGTAGCAAGGGTGAAATGAAAATGTAATGATAAGTGTTGTAAGAAAGTGAAAAAGAGGGTGGCACCTGTGGTTCAGTGGGTACAGCAGCAGCCCCATGTACTGAGGGTGGAGGGTTCAAACCCGGCCCCAGCCAAAATGCAACAAAAATAGCCAGGCGTTGTGGTGGGTGCCTGTAGTCCCAGCTACTCGAGATACTGAGGCAAGAGAATCGCCTAAGCCCAGGAGTTGGAGGTTGCTCTGAGCTGTGTGACACCATGGCACTCTACTGAGGGCAATAAAGTGAAACTCTGTGTCTACAAAAAAAAAAAAAAGTGAAAAAGAGATTTTTTTTTTTTTTTGATTCAGAGTCTCAAGCTGTTGCCCTAGGTAAGAGTGATGTGGCATCACAGCTCACAGCAACCTCAAACTCTTGGGCTCAAGTGATTCTCCTGCCTCTGCCTTCCAAGTAGTTGGGACTACAGACACACGCAACAATGCCAGGCTATTTTTTTTGTTGTTGTTGTTGCAGTTGTCATTGTTTTAGCAGGCCCAGGCTGGGCTTGAACCCACCAGCCTGGGTGTATGTGGCTGGCACCTTACTCCCTGAGCCGTGGGTGTCACCCTGAAAAAGAGATCTTAGAGTGAAATGAAGAAAGAACAGGAAAAAAGAAAGCTAGTCACCAGGTGATGTTACCAGAGCACTTTCCATCGGCCTTCTGGTCTCCTTACCAGGTTCTTTGCCAGATGCTCAAGGGGAAGCCAACACACTAAGATAGTAGGGATTATGGCAGAGAAAGAATTTGATGTCACAGGCCTCATATGAGGAGATGGGAGAACGTTCTCAAATCTTTCTTCCTGAGAATTTAGGAGAAAGCAGTTAAAGATACTTTGGTGGGCAAAGGTCTGAGCCAGGGGTCCTCAAACTTTTTAACAGGGGTCCAGTTCACTGTCCCTCAGACCATTGGAGGGCCGGACTACAGTTTAAAAAAACACTATGAACAAATTCCTATGCATACTGCACATATCTTAATTTGAAGTAAAAAAACAAAACGGGAACAAATGCAATCACACCGCGGCATGTGGCCTGCAGGCCATAATTTGAGGACCCCTGGTCTAGGCAATTGGGTTTGTTGATTAGCTGGGTTTGTGGTAGGATTGAAAAAGTGTAAAAATTTTCTTCTTGTGCTGAGTCAGTTTCTGAACTGGTCACAAGACCAGTTCAGTGAATTTCTTGGTATGGACCACTGACTGGCCTGGGTGGATCAGCTGTTCTACAGGAATTCAGGGCCTGAATGATATCTCAAACACTAGCCTTAGGTTTCACAGGGGTGATCAAGGGTGATGTTATCTATCAAAGCAATGAAGAAAGCTGAACATCTTTTTTTTTTTTTTTTTTTTTGAGACAGTCTCAAGCTGTTGCCCTGGGTTGAGTGCTGTGGCATCAGAGCTCACAGCAACCTCCAACTCTTGGGCTCAAAGGATCCTCTTGTCTCAGTTTTTCTATTTTTAGTAGAGACAGGGTTGCTTTTTGCTCAGGCTAGTCTTGAACTTGTGAGCTCAAGCAATCTACCCGCCTCAGCCTCCCAGAGTGCTAGGATTACAGGTGTGAGCCACCTCACCCAACTGAAAGCTGAGAAATTTTTTTTTTTTTTTTTTTTGAGACAGAGTCTCAAGCTGTTGCCCTGGGTAGAGTACTGTGATATCACAGCTCACAGCAACCTCCAATTCCTGGGTTTAAATGATTCTCTTGCCTCAGCCTCCCAAGTAACTGGGACTACAGGCGTCTGCCACAACACCCGACTATTTTTTGGTTATAGTTGTCATTGTTGTTTGGCAGGTCCTGCTGGATTCGAACCTGCCAGCTCTGATGTATGTGGTGCTTGAGCTACAGGTGCCGAGATGAGAATCTTTATGATCATCAGCTATGTGACTCTTGAGTAGTGAACAATTATAGCAAAGCAAGCTAGAGAGCAATGGCTGACCATGCCTATGTTTCCCCTATCACAGTTCTTTTAATAATTCTATAAAGGGCCATTTCATTGCTTGGATCCCTTGAAAGACAGCAAGAAAAAACTTCATTTCCCTCCCTGGGTTTCTCTCAAACCCCTGTATTTGTTTTCTGGGGCTTCCATAACAAATCACCACTAAGTGGATGGTTTGAAGCAACAAAAATTTATTCTCTTATGGTTTTAGAGGCTGCACTTCCCCCAGAGGTTCTAGAGGAGGAGCCCTTCTCTCTTCCAACTTCTGGTGGCTCTGGGTGTCCCTTGGCTTGTAGCCACATCACTCCAATCTCTGCCTCTATATTCAGGTGCTGCCTTCTCCATCTTATGTCTCCATATGGCCCTTTCTATTGCTCGTAAGGACACTCTTATTATATTTGGGACCCACCCTAAACCTGTTTGATCTCATCTCTGTCCTTGCCTTCCTTATACCAGCAAAGACCCTGTTTCCAAATAAGGTCATGTCTGAGGTCTCAGGTAGACACAATTGGTGGATGAAGGACTGCAGACTGTTCAACCCACTATAACAGAGGTTCCCCAACCTTTCTGGCATCAGGGACATATCACAGAAAACAATTCTTCCAAGGACCAAAGGGAAGTGGCTGGTTTTGATAGCAATTGATTTATTATGGTCTCTGTGCAATCAAACCTCTCTGCTAATGATAATCTCTATTTGCAGCCACTCCCCAGCACTAATATCACCACCTCAGATCATCGGGCATTAGATTCTCATAAGGAACATGCAACCCAGATCTCTCACATGCTCAGTTTACAGAAGCATCCACGCTCACATGAGAATCTAGGAGAAAGCTGTTAAAGATACTTTGGTGGGCAAAGGTCTAGGCAATTGGGTTTGTTGATTGGCTGGGTTTGTGGTGGGATTGTAAAAGTGTAAAAATTTTCTTCTTGTGCTGAGTCAGTTTCTGGGGGGGGTCACAATTGGGTTTGTTGTCGCTGCCAGTCTGACAGGAGGTGGAACTCAGGCAGTGATGTGAGCAATGGGAGCAGCTGTAAATACAGATCATGCTCCACTCGCTGGCCTGCCACTCGCCTCCTGCTGTGCGGCCCAGTTCCTGACAGGCTAGGTACTGGTGGGGGACTACAGCACTATCATCTCCTTCCTCCAATTCTCTGCTTCTGCCTTTGGGTAAAGCATATATTCCTTTAAATGAGTTCTCAATCTAGCTGTTGATTAGAAACAATGATCTTCTAAATTTTACTGAAACGGACTAACAGACACCCCTGGCACCCACCATTCTATTTCCTGTCTCTATGAATTTAACTACTCTGCCCATCTTAAATAAGTGTGATCATACAATATTTGTCCTTTTGTCTCTGGCTTTTCACTTAGCATTATGTCCTTAGTGATCATTTGTGGTTATAGTGTGAGTCAGAATTTCCTTCTTTCTTAAGGCTGAATAATATAAAATCATATTCTTCTGCAAGGTGATCAAAATGTCCTTTGGATTCCTGTGGCTAAATCTTAACTAATTTTCATTGCTAAGTGCAATTAACAAATAATGTGTGTTTCTTTAGTGTTTTCTTCTTCCATAATTATAGATTTTAGTTTTTCAGGTTTTTGAAACCGAACCTCTGCTTTGGGGTTGTGTGGTGTGGCCACCATTCACCAAAATCATGTGCATTTTAATGATCCTATTGAATTTGTAAAAAAGCTATCAAATGGGCTGGGTGTGGTGGCTTATTCCTGTAATCCTAGCACTCTGGAGGAGGCCGAGGTGGGTGGATTACCTGAGCTCAGGAGTTCAAGACCAGCCTGAGCAAGAGAGAGACCCCCTCTCTAAAAATTAGCTGGGCGTTGTGGTGGGCACCTCAAATCACAGCCACTTGGGAGGCTAGGCAAGAGAATTGCCTGAGCCCAAGAATTTGAGGTTGCTGTGAACTATGACACTACAGCACTCTACCAAGGGTGACAAAGTGAGACTCTGTTTCCAAAAAAAAAAAAAAAAAAAAAAACAAACTATAAAATCAACAGGTTTAACTGGAAGGCAGACCCTCACCATGGATTCCTCATTCCTCTTCCTGTCTTTGCAGCTGGATCACAGGCAGACCCCCAGACCCCAGGTATTTAGATTCAGCACAGTGTCCTAGTTCTGGCAGTCCTCCCCTGAAAGTCGGCAGGAGTTTGTGTTTTGCTTTCTTTTATTTTAGCTCACTTACTCATTGTTTTGGAAATATCTCACATTCCAGGCGATTTAAGACTTCTTGAATAAACAACTCACCTCTTTCTAGAAGAGATCCATTAACTATAAATTTCCAGTAGAGTAGAAAAACAACCTCTGAGATGTGAAGACAGAAGACAGATAGGAATGTAATTCCATATTCCTATTAGAAATCCTTGCAGAGATAAATCTTAATTCATTTTCATCATGGCTAATTGCCTGCAACCTTTATAAACAAGTACAGCACCTTAATTAGCATAGGCATGGGACCTATTTCCCTTAATCTATCAGCTGTGAAACAGGTTTTTACTGTATGAGCAACTTAAGTCATTTATTTTCATAGTTTACACATTACACAATGACGCAGATCCAAGAGCCAAGAAATATAGTAAGATCAAGTTCAAATTCAACATTTGCTAATACTAATCCCTTATATTAGCCTTTAAACACTCTCATCAAAAACCTACCCAGCTAAGATCGTATCTCTGAAACCTTTCTATGGGTGGAGGAGAGCAGGGAACCCATAGGGCAGTAATGCCAGGGACCTCACACACACACACACACACAAATAATAATAAATAATAAATAAATAAAAATTCTGACCTCCTCCTGAGAAATGGACACTATTGAGAAATCTTCATCATTAGTTATTTACCTACAAGTGAAAACTTGATTTCTTTCACTGTAACACATTACATAGGGACATGAAGATGGCTACTGTCAGGTGGTGCCTGTGGCTCAGTGGGTAGGGCACCGGCCCCATATACTGAAGGTGGTTGGTTCCAACCTGGCCTGGCCAGCTGAAACAGCAGTGACAACTGCAACAAAAATAGCCGGGCATTGTGGCAGACACCTGTAGTCTCAGCTACTCAGGAAGCTGAGGCAGGAGAATTGCTTAAGCCCAGGAGTTTGAGGTTGCTGTGAGCTGTGATGCCATAGGACTCAGCTGAGGTTGACAAAATGAGACTGTCTCAAAAAAAAAAAAAAAAAAAAAAAAGGTGGCTACTGTCAATCTTGAAATTCTTGTTCCCATGTGGGTAAAACTAATGCCTTTGCCTTGCTTTTTCAGAACTCTGAAGTCTGTATCATTTGGGGTGCTTTTGGCTGCAAGTAACTGAAAACCTAACTAGAGGCTTGGCACCCAAAGCACAGTGGTTATGGCGCAGGCCACACATACTAAGGCTGGTGGGTTCGAACCTGGCCAGCTAAGCAACAATGACAACTGCAACAGAAAAATAAACGGGCGTTGTGGGTGGGTGCTTGTAGTCCTAGCTACTTGGGAGGCTGAGGCAGAATTGCTTAAGCCCAAGAGTTTGAGGTTGCTGTGTGCTATGATACCACGACACTACCCAGGCTAACATAGTGAGACTCTGTCTCAATAAAAAAAAAAAGAAAGAAATAATGAAAGAAAAAAAGAAGAAGAAAAGAAAAAAAGAAAAGAAAAGAAAACTCAGCTAGAAGTAATTTGAAGCAAAGATGCCATTTATCATCTTGCACAATCAGAGGTCCTGAGATAGAATTTACAAACAGGCTGCTGACACATGCAAGCTCCTTCCACCTTCCCACTCCACATCCTCTTTGTGCTGGTTTGTCCTGAACTCCTCTGCTCACAATAATACAAATGTACTGGGGTGCTTCACACTTTATATCCTTGCAAAAATTTTCAAATATGTCTTTTTTAAAAATTGAGGTGAAATTCCCTAACATAAAAGCAAGCATTTTAAAATGTACAATTCAGTGGCATTTAATACCATCACTTTGTGCAAATGCCACCGTTATCTAGTTCTAAAACATTTTCATCGCCCCCTGCCCCGTAGCCATTAGGTACTCACTTCTTACTTCCCTACATCCAACTAATGTGCTTTCTCTTTCCAAGGATTTGCTTATTCCAGATACTTCACATAAATGGAATCATATAATCTGGGCCTTTCATGTTTGATTTCTTTCACTTAGCATCATATTTTTGAGAGTTACCCATGCTGTGGCATGCATCAGTACTTTGGTCCTAATTATAACGGAAAAATAATATATATATATATATTTTGAGCCTCAAGCTGTTCCCCTGGGTAGAGTGCCCTGGCATCATAGCTCACAGCAACCTCCAACTCCTGGGCTTAAGCGATTCTCTTGCCTAGCCTCCCAAGTAGCTGGGACTACAGGCACCCACCACAATGCCCTGCTATTTTTTGGTTGTGGTTGTCATTGTTGTTTGGCAGGCACAGGCTGGATTCGAACCCGCCAGCTGTGGTGTGTGTGGCTGGTGCCTTAGCTGCTTGAGCTACAGGTGCCGAGCCAAAAAATAATATATTCTGTTGTATGGATATACCACATTTTGTCTATCCATGCATCTGTTGATGGACATTTGGGTTGTTCCCACCCTTTGGCTATTGTGAATAGTGCTGCTATAAACATGCCTATGCATGTATTTGTTTGAATAATCTGCTTTTAATTATTTGGGATATATACCTAAAAGTGGAATTGCTGGCCAGGTATGCTGGCTCACACCTGTAATTCTAGCACTCTGGAAGGCCAGGTGGCAGGAGGATCACTTGAGCTCAGGCATTTGAGACCAGCCGGAGAAAGAGTGAGACCCTGTCTCTACTAAAAATAGAAAAATTAGCTGGGTGTTGTGGCAGGCACCTGTAGTCAACAGCTACTTGGGAAGCTGAAGTAGGCAGATGGCTTGAGCCCAGGAGTTTGAGGTTGCAGTGAGCTATGATGATGCCACTGCATCCTGGAAAACAGAGTGAGACTCTGTCTCAAAAAAAAAAAAAAAAAAGTGATACTGGGTCATGTGATAACTCTTATGTTTCATTTTTTTGAGGAACTGCTAAACTAAAAGGTCCCTTTTAGGAGAAAAATTTTCTGAAAAGCGTCCCTTTCCCTCCCACATCTTCTAGGCCAGAATCGAGTCACATCTCCATTCCTACAGCAGTGTCTTGACGAGGGCAGTGAGACCACCACGATTTGCTCAAGCTGACCATGACTCACTCTATATACCTAAGTTGGAGCCTAGTCACCTCTGAAGGACACGGTCACTTATAGGAGAGTCATTTTTAGGAGGTGGTGACACAGGCAGGTGAGTCTCTGTCAACAGCTCCCCTCCCCCAGTATTATTGGAGCAGTTTGCGTTCTCTGCAAGGGTGTGAATCCATCTATTCTAGCTGCTGGGCAGCCTTTCCTCCAGGGGTTATGTAGCTCTCTTTGTTCCTTGGGGTGTTTATTCTGCAAACATCTGTCTCAATGAAGAAGTGTGGGAACCAAAGTCATGGCCAACAGCAAGCCAAAGAATCACGGCCAAGTGAAGGGAAAGCTCCTGCAAAAGGCCAGAGGAAGGACCCTGAAAGATGCAGGGTGCTTTTTCCCTCCAGACCCCCTTGCAGAGATGCCAAGAATGTGTTTCAAAGAGCTCCACAGGCTTGTCTTCTAGAGTCTGATTTGCATTTGGTTCCACCACCAAGTCATATGGAAATCACTTATTCATCTACATGGCAAAGACTTATTCTGTGCCTACTATTTGTCAGGTACCAGGGAAAGGCTAAGCCAGAGTCCCTTTGTTCCTGTCCTCATGGAACCTCACAGTGCAGTGGGGGAGATGGATGTTGAATTAAAAAATTATGCAAATATTTAACATTGTAATAATGCTATGAAAAAAAAAAAAGCATAGGGTACTTATGAAAGTGTGGAAGAGAGGAAGAATTCTGATAGGACCTTTCATGACAATAGACAGGGAGTAATGTCTAACAAGAAGAGGCAGAAATGCTGCATCAGTTCATTAAAATGCAGGTTTAGGGGGAAGTGGCTGTATGAGGAAATGTCACTGGGCCCCTTCAAGGAGAAAGCAGGGCCAAGTAGAGACTCTAGGGACACTCCTTAGAACATAATGAGAACTGATTTGTTTTTAATTTAATGTTCCCAAGAAAAATAATGTTTGAGGGCAAATGATTGTTATTGACTCAAAGGCCAAAGAAGCAGGGAAGTCTGTACAAATCTAACTGCAATTCCTCAGGTCACTTTTTCTGTGCAGCACTAAAAGAGAAGTCTGTGGCATGAATAACACAACATGTGACCCTGCAGCTTCAACTGACTAGACCAGCTATTGGCATGAGTGCCCGGGAAGGCATCTGTAGGCTGGCCAGCACCCATGAGATGGCCTGGTACAAAAGCTTTGCTCCAAAGGGCCCTCTACACTGGTCCAGGCTTTCTTTGGCTTGGGGCTGCATCACTTTACTCTGCCTTTATCTTCACTTCACCTTCTCTGGTATCTCTTCTGTGTGTCTTACGAGGTTACTTGTCATTGGATTTAGAGCCCATCCAGATAATCCAAGATAATGTCATCCTGAAATCTAAAATTTAATTATATTTGCCAAGATCCTTTTTCCAAAGAAGGTCACATTTACAAATAAGGCTCCTGGCATTAAGACATGGACATGTCTCTTGTGGGGGTCACCACTCAACCCACTACAATTGGATAGTGACTACTGGACTCACACTTATCACCTGCTCATTAGGGGCAATCAGTGTGGGGCAGTGACAACAATCCAATCTGATCCTCTCTTGATGGAAGTTTGAACCTGAGACATGGGAGAAATAGACATCTTTACTGGAGTCATGCAGCAGTCAAGAGACCCAAAGAGAAGACAATTGGCAGAAGCCATGAGTAAAAAGCCATGAGGAGGGGAGAAAAGCAACTCAGAGAAGCCAGAGCAAGGCCCAAGAGAGCTGCATCATGAGGACAGTGACACTGCCCCAGTTCTTCCCGGCAACCACATTCTATCAGTTTGAAAATGTACCTTTTGTTGTTGTTTTTCTCACATTTTGACATTTTGGGATGTGTCTGAAAGAGAGATAATGTCTTAGTTATTGCTTCTGGTCAGACAGAAGTCCTGAGGTTGCTGGCATTGACTGCAGGTAGGTGAACTCCAAGGCATGGGGATCACAACGTGCAGAATGGGTGTCGGTGGCTTGGGGACATGATGGGGCCCTCTTCACTCCTAAGAACCCAAAGCTTGGCAAGGGGTGAGGCAAAGCAAAGAATCAAACAAGTTTAGCCACATTCCCCCAGGAAAAGTCAGAGGAGGCTGCCCTACTTAATTACTGAACCAGCCCAGGAACCAGTGCCAATGGCATTTAGGTCTTTTAGAAACACTGAATCACCCACCGGCACTCCTGAGGTACCCAGGACAACAGTGAGTGAAAAACACAGACCTCAGCGTGCGTGTGTGAGTAGAAAATAGATCAGAAGAGTCAGATTCTAAATGTGAAGATGTCATAGGAATATCTTAATTGATTTTAGTTGTATCTTCCTTTTATTTTGTTAATTTTTATTTTTATTTTTTTTTTTTTTATTAAATCATAGCTATGTACAATGGTATGATCATGGGGCATCATACATTAGTTTCACAGACCGGTTGACACGTTTATATCACACTGGTTAACATAGCCTTCCTGGCAATTTCACAATTGTGTTGAGAC
>CAUYPK010114185.1:0-28062 GCA_963574355.1 Loris lydekkerianus | reverse complement strand
ATATTCATTAGTGATATTGGTCTATAATTTTCTTTTCTTGTTGGGTCTTTCCCTGGTTTGGGGATCAAGGTGATGTTTGCGTCATAGAATGCGTTGGGTAATATTCCTTCTTTTTCTATATTTTGGAAGAGGTTTAGTAATATAGGTACTAGTTCTTCTTCAAAGGTTTGGTAGAATTCTGACGTGAAGCCATCAGGTCCTGGGCTTTTCTTTTTAGAGAGATTTTGTATAGTTGATGCTATTTCAGAACTTGATATAGGCCTGTTCAACATTTCCGCTTCATTCTGGCTAAATCTTGGTAGATGGCATACTTCCAGGTATTGCTTGATTTCTTTGAGTTTCTCTTATAAATTGAGGTGCGTTCTGGTTGGGTGCATAAATATTAATAATTGAAATCTCATCATATTGAATATTACCTTTAACAAATATGAAGTGTCCATCCTTATCCTTCCTTATTTCAGTTGGTTTAAATCCTACTGCGTCTGCAAATAGGATTGCAATGCCTGCTTTTTTCTGCTTTTCTTTTGCCTGGAGTGTAGATGACCATCCCTTCACCTTGAGTCTATATTTGTCTTTTAATGTAAGATGCGATTCTTGTATGCAGGAGATATCTGGCTTGAGTTTTTGTATCTAGTCAGCCAACCTGTGCCTCTTTAGAGGACAATTTAAACCATTCATGTTAATTGAGAATATTGATAAGCCTTTTGATGGTCTGGTGGACATTTTTAATCCTTTTGCGACTATAAAAGTTGGAATTTGATCAAAATTTTCTGGGTGGGTTTACTTTTGTGGTGGAGGATTATGCTGGTCATTATGAAGGATAGGTCTGAGAATATCCTGGTGAGCTGATTTAGTTATGGCAAATTTCTTCAACATGTGAATGTCATTGAAGTATTTAATTTCTGCCTCATAAATGAAACTCAGTTTAGCTGGGTACAGGATCCTGGATTGAAAGTTATTTTGTTTTAAGAGATTAAAAGTCAATGACCATCCTCTTCTACCTTGGAAGGTTTCAGCAGAGAGATATGCAGTTATTCTAATATTCTTGCCCTTGTAGGTGATGGTTTTCTTTTGTCTGTCTGCTTTCAGAATTTTCTCCTTCATATTAACTTTAGTGAAATTGATTATGATGTGTCTGGGGGGTGTCTTATTTGGGTTGAGTTGTGCTGGAGTTTTGAAACTGTTTGCTATCTGAATTTCAGAGTCTCTTGGCATGTCTGGAAAGTTTTCCTTCATAACGTCACAGAGAAGAGACTCTGTGCCTTGTGAAGCCACTTCATAGCTTTTGGGGAGCCTTATAAGATGAATATTGATTTTCTTTGAATTATCCCAGAGCTCTCTGAGAAAGTGATCTGTTTTTGCCCTCCATTTCTCTTCCTCTTTGAGAGTTTGGGAACATTCAAAAGCTTTGTCTTCAGTGCCAGAAATCCTTTCTTCTGCTTGTTCCATCCTGTTACTGAGGGATTGTACTGTGATTCTCAGATCTTTGAGGGTTGCAACTTCTTGTCTCAATGTGTCAAAATCTTTGGTCATTTGGTCTTTGAATTTGTTGAATTCTTGAGATATCTTTTGGGTTACTGCTTCAAATTCTAATTCAATCTTGTTTGCTATCCAGATTCTGAATTCGATTTCTGACATCTCAGCTATTTGTTTGTGCATGGGATCTCGTGCTATCTACCCCATTGATCTTTGGGGGAGTTGATCTACTCTGATTATTCATATTGCCAGAGTTTTTCTGTTTATTTCACCTCAAGATTGTTTTTCACCATTGCCTCTGGCTGTCCTCAGCATTGGGGAGGTGTCTCTCCAAGATTAGACCCCACTGGGATCACTATATTGTTGCTGGATCTTTGTAGGGAGTGACCCGGTGTAGTTCCTCTGGGGCTGCCCCATCCAGGGAGTTCTGGTTGTGGAAGCAGTTCCAGAGTGTGACACACCCAGATCCAGCAACAGGGCGGGAGGTGGTGTGCATGGTTCTGGGAGTGCCTGGTGCCCAGTGACTTTGGCATAGAGAGCCCAAGGATCCAGCAGTCTCTGGCCAAGAGAAGGGCTCTGTGCAGAGGCAGGGAGGGCTCTGAAAAGCACGCAGTTACAAGAATCCCTGGCCAGACAGCGGGTTGGTGTCGAGGCAGGGAGTGTACAGGAGGAAGGATATAGGGTTGCACGGCTCCTGCAGTTCCTGGTCAGGGCATGCAGAGGCCCAGTGGGCACAGGTCGTGGGTCAGAATTTGCGGCATAGCTCCTATAGCAGTTCAGGTAGTGCTAAGCCCAGGAGTTTGAGGTTGTTATGAGCTGTGATGCCATGGCACTCCACCCAGGGCAACAGCCTGAGGCTCCATTGTGCCAAAACTGGTCTCACTCTGCCCCTGAGGGTTAAGGCTGTAAGGCAGCTCAGTCCCTGCCTTTAGGCTGCTCAGTCACTAGGTTACTAGCTCCCGCCCGATTCTTGCTCTGCGACCCTGAGGGCAGAGCTTGCCGGGGCATTTCTTTCACAATGGCTCCCTAAAGCCAACAGCCAAGCACTATTAGCTCCGTCTGGCTCAGTGGCTCAGTCTGGGGCCCTAGACAATGCCCAAAGGTCTCTGCACTCCTGCTCAAGCTATCCCCAAGGCAGTTCAACTGAGTGCCAAGTCTAAAAACATTGAAACAGTTCACAGGTAAGGCCTTTCTGGTTTGCAGGCTCACTGCTGCTTGTATTTACAGGTGCTGGCGGGATTAGGTCGATCGAACAAATGCAACCACTTGCCAGTTTTCCACTGTTTTTGTCCTCCTCTTGGGGTCCAGAAGTCCTTTTCAGACTCCCTGTATCCTCAAAGGGATGATTATAGGCAGATCCCATGAGCCAGAGATGCCTGGAGTCTTATCTTCCCAGACTCACCATGCCTAGTTGCAGGGAAGCTGTTACTTGACTGCCATCTTACTCCACCTTGTGTTTCAGTAATTTAGAAAAAAAAATTAAATAGGGATTATTTCTGGGGGAGGGGGGAAGTTCTTGGTGGTATAGTGTACTTCCTGTTAATTATACTTACAGTTTTAATGAGCCTGATTATTACATTTCCAATGTAGACATCTCCACTTTGGTATTTGTTTAAGAAATGAAATCATCTTTGATGGATGATAAAACTAAATAAAAGAAAACCAGAAGCAGCACAAAAGTATTGCTTTTGGAATACAAGCTAAGGAGTAGCTGGCAAGAAAATCTTGGTTAAGGGCGAGAGAAAAAAAAAAACAAGAAAATCTTGGTTAAGGGCTCTACTTTGATTCTCAACTAAAAAAAAAAAAAAAACTATAGACCACTTCAGCATTATAATTGTAGTTGTTTTTGGAATGAGAGGTGAACTTTTTATGCCTATCAGAAGGAGATTGAGTTTTCATAGACTGAGAAACAGGGATCTAGGGGAAGGTGAAATTCTCAAACTTTCTGCCATGCGTTCATTTGTCTATGCTCTGTGTGCCCGGCACTGAAGTATTAGTTCATGGCGTTATTTTAAACTTGAATAATTTCAAGAAGATCTATAAAGAGTTTCAACAAGTCATTTCATAATAACATTATTAGAATAGGGCATAACAAAAAAAAATATACTAGCTCTGAAGTCTTCCATGGTCAATGTGAGAGTATAATTATTTTACAGTGCCCTGGTGAGCCAGAGTAAATTAAGGCCCTGTAATAGACTATAGTATTCTTATAGTGGTCCCAGGCAGGAATTCAGAAAGTCTATAAAGTTGGATGAAAAAAATCATATTTCTATTTTTGTTCTAACCTCTAATCAAAATTCAGCATTTCTTTCAGTTGTCACAGTCGGCAAAAAAGCACAATAGCAGAGCTGAACCCATGACCTTGCTGTTAGCAAAAATCACAGGTATCTTTATATCACATTACAGTTGTTACAAATATCTTCATTTATGCTTGCTACAACATCAGAAATACTATAATTATTGGTCTTTTATCAGATTTAATTTAATATACTGGCAAAGGAGTCATATATATTGCTACATCAAGAATTTGTTCTTAAAATGGTTTTTTACTTTTCCATATAATTGGTTTTCTTTCAATCCTATGTACCTTTTAATGGAATTTAATATCATTATTCCAAGAAAGAGTCTATTTGCTTCACCAGTCACCAAAAAAGCCCAGAGCACATGAAAAGTCAAGAATTCTATGGTGGAAGAAAACACAACAGCCCCACAGAAAAAAAGAATCTTTTTCCTGATAGTAATAAAATGTAAAACAAACAAAAATGTAATATGCATCTACTTTCAAAAAGAAATGTATTGTGTAACAAGTGGGAAAATATCTGGCAAAAATATATAGCTAGTGCAAGAAGAGTCTTTAATTAATACTCAACAAAAACCAAAGGCAAAGCATTAGGTAAAACCTAAGAACTTATGATGGAGTGAACATGGTGGCGGGAACTTGCTAGTGGTCTCCAGGTGTGTCGTTTCTGGGGATTTTACTTTACTATGTGTTGATAGAATGTGGAAAACGTAGAGGAATGAGTAGGTAACATAACACATCATGCTCAGAAAAGCCATAGCCATGTCTTGTGGGACATAAGTAGGGAAATGAGAGGTGAAGCAAAAAGACTTGCAAGGAAGGATGAAAGAGACGTTCCAGCATCTGAAAGAAGAAGTCTTGGGCACACAGAAAGGGAGCATGAGAAAGGCAGCTATGTCAGTGAAAGGTCCTACGTTCCTCTCCTCCTGAAGATGTTGGTGAGGATTCAGCAATCCAGGAAGAGACTTGTAGGTCAGAGCATAGGCTGGTAACTTCACATAGGAGAAGTTCCTTGGATCAGAAAAATCTCAGGGATTGTGGACTAAAAAATCCAGGAGATGACAGTGGTATAGTTTTAAGGGAACAGTTCTGCTAGGCTGGGTCAGAGAAGGTGCTCTCTGCCTGCTTCCAAGAAGTGGTGCTCACTGAACGTGAGAGCTGGCCTAGAAATTAATTGAACAAACACCCCCACTAAAGATGGATAGAGGGGGCTGAAGAAAGCTTAGTTATATGGACCATGGGAATTAACATCTCTGTGGCCTAAGCAAGAGGTAAGTCTTTCTCTGGTCTTATCAGCCAGTGTAGGAAGGGAACATTTAATCATTGGTAGTAAGTTGGATAAATCAGTATGTTATGAAAGTTAGATTTTCCCCCTAATTTTGTGTTCATGTGCAGCCTTCACAAAGTTAACTTTGATGAATATTAATGTTTGATGTGTAATAATTAATTGCTAAATTTTTCATTTTCTTTTCTTTAACTCACCACTACACTAATGAGAAATAGAATTTCTAACATGTTTTGAATACCTACTATGAATTAAGATTTTTTTCTCAAGAATTTAAAATTTACTACCTACTTTAATCTCAAAATAACTCAAATAACTCTGTGAGGTAGGGACTATTATTATTCTATTTATCAGATGTGTTGTATAGTATTTTGTGTTAATTCAACTCTTACAATAATTGTGGTGTAGGAGCAGCTATCCTGATTTCAGGAATTCCCAGATGTGTGAATAAAGGTAAATCATCAACTTAGCTTTAGAAACTCGTGTATCACTTCAAATGTACGATTACCATGTATATTATTACAATGGCACATCCCTCAAAATTTCATCCTGGGGTCATAGAAATATAAAACGTATCAAATGAGTGGCTCCCTAATTGGGAAGACAGAGGAAGATGATTGTCAGCCGAGTGAAGGGTGGGTGTGGTTGAGCGTGGCCTGTCTTGAAAAACTCTCATCTTATTTTCCCCAGGTTTTGAGAGAAGAGAAAGAATGGCAAACTGTGAGTTGTGAGTCAGGAATTGCCAGTGGCTAGTTACTATGCATTGGAAGCACCTATGTGAGTACGAAGATGACAAAGAAAACATTAACAACTAGGACATGAGGAGTGACAGATCCCTAATACTATCTTTGATAGATTACTCCAATCTGTGCCAGAAACCAGAGTTAACTAGAGTGTTCACTAATATGAGTCCATCATCTCCATTTTCTGGTTAATGTGTTTTCAGTTATATATCGATCACTCAATCTGAAAGCATCCTAATGCAAGATTTTAACCTGTTCTAACCTATTTTAACCTGTTTATATGTCTTGGGAAGTAACCAAAATGGTGTTAACTTAAAAAGAAGTAAGATAATTATTGGTTTTGTGTGGGCATTGAATACACCTTGGTCATGCCCCATGTGGAGTTCACACAATGGGTTTATACCAATCTGTCCATGCCCAAGAAAGTGTATTCCTAAAGAATAGAACTTATCTAGAACACGTGAAAATACAAGCTGCCTGGTTAAATGTTGATCCTAGTTCTTGGATCCTGTTGAAAGAAAGAGAAAACTTCTTGAAGCCAGTAATTTGGAGAAGCTCACAAAAGTAGTCTGAAGAATAGGTCCCACACTCTTCTCTAAAGAACTGGGATACATGCCATAGGCTGTTGCGACCACATAAATGATCACGCGAGACACGGATTGACAGTACACGCTGCAAGAGGGAGGCTAACCATAGGTGCAGGATAGCACTGAGCACTTCTCGCAGAGGCCTTTTATTGAGAAGAAAGATAATGGGCAGAAAGATTACTAAGCAAAGACGTGCAGGGGCTGTGTGCTCAGGAAAATGATCTCATAGGTGCCAACAGAGTATGTACTCAAGGAAATGATCTTCAAGGGTGGTAAGAAAATTTTTTTCAAAATACTAAATGCAATTTTTCTCCACTAATCCTTTAAGGAACTGTCATAAAATGTTTAATGTTTAACAATAGCCTTACTACTACAGGACTGAACTTTGCTCCTCCAGGATTACTGAGTTACTTGGTGGCTTGCCTTCCAAGTCACAAGAGATTTCCAGGCTTATCAGGAGAATGTCTTGTTCTCAGTAATTCCTCAGATGAGTTATGATATTGGTGACTGTTGTAGTAAGTATGATGTTTAATCCTCTATAATAAGCTTGTCATCCTGTCTCAGTATTGTTTTGTAACTTTTTCATGTACATTAGTTGACATTAGCATCAGTACAATTTGATTTTCATTTATTAATTCATTCACTGCAAAAAATCACTGAGATAGAGGCTGAAAATCACTCATCAAAATGCATGCACTCGTCTTCTTTCTGGAGAAACTCCATCCTCCCTTGCTCTTGGGTGAGGCCATGTGCCCAAATTTCCAGCTGACAGAATATGAGCAGAAGTGATGTGCATCACTTCAGAACCAGACCACAAACATCTATCTCCTCTATTTTCCTTTTTTACTCTAGATTGCTACAATGGGACCAATTTCAAGGAGCCACAGAAGTCACGTGTGAAGATTCCAGGGCCCTCATCCACCTAGGCACCTAAGCACTGTGCAGCAGAGAACTACCCCTGTTGACTCACTCACCATCCCAACACCATTAGCTGGGAAGAAGTCAATTTCTATTGTGCTTGAGCTATTACACATTTTAAGATCTGTTCTTTACAATCTTTACCCTCCCCCAACAAATGCATTTATCCCCAACAGGTGAGCATCCAGTAAGTGATAAAAGAGGAACATAATTTTAATTTTAAAAGTTCTGTGGTAAGAGCTATGCAAATTTTTAAGTTCCTCTGGATCATCAGAGAGATTACACAGAATATTGCATGATCTGCCCCTGGTTATCTTTCTAGTTTCTTTGATCTCTGCATCTCACCCACAGTGAGCTTCTTTTAGTCCTTAAAATGTGCACATTCTCTCCTATTTTGGCCCTTTTTCTCTGCCTGGAATGGCATACATTTCCCTCTATTCTACAGGTCTCAACTAAAACTTTACTTCTTTAATGAAACCTTCAAAGCCTACCTAGGCTATTCTGTCAGCACAGGCCAGATAATAGGTTCCTCTAGGGCAGCGTTTCTTTTTGCTTTAACATTATAAGGTTGATTACTTATTAATTTATTGAACAAAATAAATACTCCAAAAAGATATGTTGAATGAATAAGGTATGAACTGAATGCACCCTTTTCCAATTTCTCGTGGACTTTCCTTAACTGTCTCTCCCTACTTGTATCGCCAATCTCAAGAATAGATCAAACATTTTGAAACTTGGAAAATGGTGATGCACAACAGAAAAAGGATGACTTTGGGTGTTTATGATCAATTTCTTTTGGGTCCTTTTCATTGGAGGTTACACTGGTCATCGGGAGATGCCTTGTGAACTGCTTTGGAATTCAGACTCATTAGTTGGAGACTCTGCAGTGCTGCAGATGAGGATAGATATCTCGGAGGATTGAAATCTCGGAGTAGATAAGATTGTGGAAGGAGAACAGAAAAAGAGAAAACAGTCCCAGACTTGTGGCATAAACAAAATTAAGGATTGTTAAAGAATCCTTTTTTTTTTTAAATTTAGTATCTTAGCGCCTAGCACAATAATTAGATATAGTGGTTCCTGTTTAAGAAAACTGATAAAAGATGGTATAATAGGTTTTGTTCTAATACTTCTGCATAACAAACAATCTCCAAATCTTAGTGGGTCATAACAGAAACATTTTCTCTTGTCCAGATTTGGAGGTCAGCCAGGGAAGCTCTGTGTTAGCCTGGGAGTTGGGTTCAAGTCTGTTTCACATATCTCGCATTTAAGGACCAGGTTGAATGAGTGGTGTCTGCCTTCTTCTCATAGAGAACACCCTCTGCTTGTGTCACAGCCACCCCCTTTCCATGACACACACCGTCTGGCAAGCCCTAAGTCAATGGACCAGCTTGCAACAGGTATGGATGTATGGTCCTATTAGTAAGAAGTGAAGAATTGGAAACAAAATCCTTCCATGTTGGAGAAATAGGATGAGTAGTGGAGAGAAAAATCTCTGAGAAGATTTCCAGAGCTTTCACAGAAAAGGCTGTTGGAACTTGTTGGTGATCAGATAGCATTTAGGAGAGTGTTTCTGGAAAATGGTGAGGCCCAAACTAGATAGGTGGCAATGGGAATCTGTTTCCCAGAGTTATCAAAATAAAAATAGAGGATGCCTAGTTAAACCTGGATTTTAGATAAAGAAGTAATTGGAAAACTAACTTTAATTTGAATTGTTATGTGAAATTCAAATGCATGCTGTATTTGATCTGGCAACCCCAAATTGGGGCTTCCAATAGATGAAGCATTGAAGGCAGAGTAGAAAAGACCACTTTTGAGAAGTTTGATGATGAGGAAAGAGAGGAATAAATAGGGATTTCTGTGTAATTAGGAAGAGTTCTATTTAGCAGGGAAGATCGGAGCTATGGTATCACATGTGGTACCCTGTGTGTGTGTGAGTGTATGTTTTGCGTAGGGGGGTAAAATTTCCCATCTTGGGAGTGAATGGAATAAAGGAAAACATTTCACAGTGATACCAGAGCATTTCTTTGTCATGATTAAGGAAAACAGACCAACATTTTGTCCCAATGAGTTTAGAGGGCAACGCATGACACCAACTAAGAAAAATATAATCACATTATATCATGGCCATGATATTCATGACATTGATCATGCTTTGATTATACTGAAGAAATATGGAGGCTTGCATACACTGTGCTCTCTTGAGAGGTACCATGTGGGGCATGGTGGCTGTGCAGGGCACTGATTCTTTCTGAGCTCCTCTGAAAAGAAGGGATCCTGCACATGGATGAAGAGTCATGCAATCATTTTTGGAAGTAAGTCACTTACAGGGCATATGGAGTGCTACTGGGAGAACCAAAAACCTCTGTGGGGCTGGGATTCATGCCTGATCAATTCAATCCTCAGATGCAGATTTTTCTAATGGATGCAGAATTAACAGACACAGCCATAGTGGGACTGGAGATAAGAAGGCAGATAGGGGTACTCAAGACAATTTTAACTTAGAACCAAAGGATCACTCCTGGACCTCGCTGAAGAAAACTTTTGTTCTCCCGCCTTAATTCTTAGTGTTCCTGAGAGCTGCATGTGACGGGTTCATTAAGGGTAGTCACGCTAAGGGTGAGTAGTTGGAAGAAGGTGTAGAGGAGAGAGTTAGAGTTCAGGGAATGGAGAAGAGCCCACCTTTGTGGCTTCTTTCACCCCTGTTGCCACGCCCGAGTCAGTCACTCAGGGAACTTGTGGGAGACCAAGCTGGCGAGGCGCTGCCTTAGGGTGCTGAAATGTTTGGCTTGGGATCAGCCCCACCCCGTGGTAGCTGCATTCTTTAGGATCCAGCTCAGTTGTGGTTTGCTGGGCAGGCTTCTGATTTGGCAGACCTTGGTTCCTATCCCTGCAGGGTCACCAACCAGCTGTGTGCCCTGTAGATCGTTACGTAGCTTCTCTAAGCTGCAGACCCTTCTATATGAAGTAGGGGCCATAAGAACACTTACCTCATAGAACTGTTGAGAGAATTAAACCATCCCATAGCCCTTTGTATACAAATCAAATGTACTAAGTCTTCACTTAACTCTGATAAACATAGGCTCTTAGAAACCAGGACTTTAGGTGAAATAATACATGGCAGGCCCTCAAATAATGCCTTTTCATGAAACTTTAATAAAGATCATCAGAAAAAAAAATTAGTTTCCATATATGCCATTTTGTTCAGAGTTGTAGTTTCCTAGAACCTTCTGACAGCAAGTGTGGACTTACTGTGCATGTTATCATAATTATTTATAATTATTTCTTTATATACGATGATCTTTTTTAATAGACAGGGGCTCCTTTAAGTTAGTCTTTTATTCATTTTTATATTTTATGTACTTAATAGTACTTAACAAAGCTCTTAATAATATCAAATCATACATCTCAAGGTGGGATTTTAAGAAATAAGTTCTCAGAATCAGCAAGAAACCAAGAACGCTTAGTGAAACTGCTTTTTTCTAGGTTACATACCCTCCATCATGGCAAGGCTGTGAAATACTAACACCAGGTAGCTTTATCTGGTCTGAAGAGAGATTACTGCCTTTCTGCTTCTGTCTAAACAAAGAATTGTCAAGCTATCTCCTGTTACCTCTCATTTTAGTGGCAGACTGGCCCTCTGCCCTCACCCAGTCATGAATGCATGTGAATTAAACAGATTTACTCTGACAGTTTGATTTAAAGTTAACTGATCAGTTGTTCCCACCCCTCTGTTGTCCCAGCCAATCTTATGTCTTGTAGACCAAACAACTGGTCAACTTACCAGGGAATACTGATGGTGTCATGGCTCAAACCGCTTTAGTGTCACAAATTTGATGTTGATTTAGCTGTGTTCATTTTGCTTCTCGAAGTTGCAGCCAATGTAGTCTATAATAAAGTTACGAGCTCTCAGAAAGTTGAGACTAGATCTCAATAGTTATTTTACTATAATACAAGATAAAATGAGTGCTTATCACATGTTTTGTGAGAGGTAGTGATTGTGAAATATATGGACACTTTTAGATAAGAAAAAGTCTTTTAGAAAGCTAACAATTTCTCTTTTATTATTTTTAGAGGAGACTTATCTATATTTGAAGATATATTTATTGCCTAAGATTCTGTTGAAGCTAATTTAGAATACGTCCATTGCTTTTTTTTTTTTTTTTTCTGTAAAGTTGGTCTCCTCTAAAGCAAGGTTCTACAAATTAGTCAAGGGTTCAGGTGAAAAGATGAAAGAATAAACAGATAGTATGACAAGAGACGCAGGAATCAATATTTTGATATGTCACATACTTGAAATGGTTTGGCAACTGGACAACAGAGTTGTCTCTTTTATTAGAACATTCAAACAGCAGCAGAAAAACAACCTTCCATTGATTCTTACTGAGATTTATTGTTTTCAATAATGCCACTTTTCGGAAATATAGTCATGTGCTCACTTAGACAGGCTGACAAAGAGAAAACTTGTATGTGATGCAAAGTACCCTTTGGGCCATAGATTAAGACATAAGTAGTGCAGTGACAAGTCCAGTGAAATGTCTTCAGCAGACAATGAATCCCGGCTTCCCCTTCCCATGGTCTGGCTCCCATTTTGCACCATAGAACCCACAATGGAAATCTGGCAAAACACAGAACACAGATAGCTACTGACAGACATGAAAAGTAAATTTTATTAAACATGTTTACATACATGAGTTGGAATTTCATTTAAAAGCACAAGGGAGTGTTAAGACAAGTGGTCAAAATAGAAAGGTACTACCCAATTATAGTCAGTTGATTGTTGGCCACTAAGACAGAACGGAATCTAGTGGAAGTGCACCAATGCTTCAGTCCTTCCTGCCCAGCACGGTGAGCAGTGGTCAGTCTGTGCCCTGCAGAATGATGGGCAGATAATTCTGGCATGTGTAAATAATAAATAATTCACTTGGTGCAGGCAGTATGTCTATGGATTAAAACCTAGTGTGTACACAGTGTCTACATGTGTTACAGCCCCACGGTAGGAAGCTACACCAAAATATGTGTTAGAAGGAATTTGGTCCGTACTACATCATGTTTTCCGGAGGGTAAAAAATAAAGTCCATCTATAGACATTTCACCCCAGACCCACAGGCCGAGTCTGGCTAAAATCTGCAAAATGTCTATAACAAAAATGGATGGCTTAGATTTCTTGGTTATCTCAGTATAGTAATTAACAAGCAAACTGTACAGGTACATGCAACATACAAGCTGGCCTATGTGGAACTAACATACATTATTAAATAATCTTTTGTTTCTTTTCAATTTTTTTTTTTTTTTTACAAAATGTGCATGCAGCTTCGAACAGTTCCAAGTCATGCTGCTCTATTGTGTAATCACAAAAGTTGAGTGACTCATAAAGGGAGGGAGAACGTATCGATGCACCTGCAGTGTCTGCAGTTGGTAGCACATGTACAGAATGTCACAAGGGAAATTCAAGGCTGAGAAAAACTAAATAAAGAAAATGCGAATTAAAATTTGACTTTGTTTTATTCCCCCCCCCCAAAAGATACTTTGCATTAAAAAAATCAAGATTTGTGCTTGCATCAATCTCAAAGAAATGTAAACTAAAATTTGATAAAAACATTAGTTTAGTGCAGAATGTTTCAACTGGAATTTCCAGTGAAATATTGAACAGCTCATACCATGCTCTTTCCAGGGCAGATGGGTGTGTCTACACCGAGGCATGGCTGAGAAGCCTGGGCATAGCTGAAAGTGTCTTAGGCTCAAATCCATTCCTAGTCACCATTTTGGGAAGTCAGAAGTAAGGTTTATACACATAAGCATATATATATTATTTTGATATCACGAAGAAAAAGGCATTACAAGGAGTGTTCTCAAAGTACAATTACGTGTTAGGTTTAGTCCCCAGCATTAGTTGCAGATTGATTTCTTTAAGATTCTTCCATGCAAGACAATGGAAAATACAAATTAATTTTCTAGAATGCAAACAGATGAGCTCTTCTTCATTTAAAAAAGTAATTCTGAGATTATTTACTTTGGAATATAACGTTTTGTCTTCTGGGTTTCTACATATAAGACTTTGAAGAATTATAGAAGAAAAGCCAGTGAAACCTGTGGTAGGCCTCACCTTGTCTAGCTGTTGAACACTTTAGGGAGATGCTACAGAGACGGCTTCAGCCCTTTTTTGGGGTGTTTTTGGAAAAAAGAAAGGAAGGGTCTCTGTTAGCAACACGAGGCCTGTCATGGCTTAGCCAAGCAACTAGAAGTAACAATTAGGATGAAAAGGAACAAAATCAGAAACCCAAGAAATGGAAAACTGACATAACACAAATAAACACAACACGCAAAAGAATAGAACTTGTCAAACACCAGGGAAATAACGCTGTTTGTGGTCTGTGCAGGAAAGTGTAGAATACGGCTTTTCAGAGTGAGAGTTTCCAGTCTGTTCAATTTGGAGTGTGTGTGTGTGTGTGTGTGTACGTGTGTTTAAAATTTCCTCTTTTTCTGTTTGTTAGAAGCATCAGTGACTCTCACTAGCACATTGATTCTCACTGTCACTTGGTAGATTGCTTGTTCTGTCATGTGAAGCCATGTTTTAAACAAGAATTGGGACATATTATTGAAAAACGACTACAGACAAAACACAAGTTGATTGTCTGTCTCCAGCAATGCTTTTGATCATGAGATATCTGGTCCAGATTATTATCCTGAAAGGTAGAGTTTTATTGGAAGGACTCTGGTATGAGTTCACTATGATCGAACGCAGGGAGGCCCAGTTGAACTTTCCAGAGACGATTGGGAAGCCCGGCGGGTGAGTGGCGTGAGTGTGGGATCCACCAGTGAGGACGGTGGGAATAATTTGTACCATCCGATCACCATGCTGGACAGATCGAGTTCTTCCAATAAGATCTGAGCCACACCCATGAAGCATTTGTGGTCCATTCTGCCATAGTCTCCCCAGACAATCACCTACAGAGACAGAGAAATACACTTGAGAGTCTCTCTTTTTTCACATTCAAAGGGTTCAAAGTAACTATTCTGTAAAAGTGGCCCAGTTGGTGAAGGAGAGGAAATTAATGCAATTCATACCAGGGAGGAAGCATAGATAACTTTAAGGTGCCCAGAGACACTTCACAAATTGTAGATTTCATGGAATGCAAACAATGCTTTCCCTAGTCAATGATGGGTATTAGCTACACGAACCATGTTAAAGAAATAACTACGTTAAGTTTATTCTTACAGTAATTTAGCACCTTTCTGTGTAACCACCATCTGGTAAACAATGTTCAGAGTCACAGAAAGACAAAAACTAAAATTTGTGCAACGTAGGAGGGCAAAATAAGTGATCTAACTCAGTGCACCAGGAGGAGTATCTGCACCAGGAAGTCAGTACGAAGAATGAGAATGTTCATTTGTTTTGTAAACTAATTGTGTGCTCATACCCGCTGAGGACCCACCTGCCAGTTCTGATTTGATTAGATGATTAATAGGTCGGCAAACTCACTGACAATTCCCACCACCTGGCTCAACTCCTACAGGTGTCAGACAAGCCGTGCACGTGACCCCCACTCCCAGGTTCTGTTTTCTGACTCTCCTGCCTTCTGGGAAGATTCTCAACTGAACTCATCCACCTGCTTCACACGAGGAGGGCTGGTGAATCCCACCTTTTCTATTTACTGAGTAACTTTGCCAAATTATTTAATTTCTCAAACCTTGGACACAATCTTTAAAATGGAGCTAACGGTATTTATTGCATATGAGGGTTACAAAGTTTAAGGGCGGTGATGTGTGTGTAAGTGCTGAGAAATGCATCTGCTGGTCCCTTCACACTTCTCTTTTCATCTCCTTTCTTCCTCTTTGAATCTTGTGTCTGGTACCTAGCAATGCTCAATCCACTATTAGCATCGTTTTCTTTGATGTATCTTTACTATTTTATTTATTTATCATCTAAGCAGATGATGTTGTGAAGAGAGAAAGGGTAGGGAATGGGGCAAAGGCAGAAGGAGAGGAACGGAGAGAAGAAAAGAAAGAGGAGGGAAAACACAAATTTTGTTTTCTATTAGATTGATCATATATTTTTAATAATAAAGTATTTATATGATAAATTAACCATTCAGGTATTTTCTACGTAAGCATATTATACTATGTTTATCTTTACTGAATAGCATAATGAACAACATAGATATTGCAATGTGAAAAGCTGAACAAACTGTTACTGACCTGAAGAACTTTGCCCTGTGGACTTTCATCAAAAACCAGGGACTGTTGATATAAAGGATCGAGGGTTTTTCGTGCAATCCTTGTCTTCTTCTTGGCTATACAGGCCCCGTTCTCCAAAAGATAAACTTTGACATATGGAGCTGAACAAAGGTACATTAACATGTGAGATGTTAATTCTTAAATTTAATTGATTTTTATTAGAGAATCATAGATTGTTTATTCAAAGTTTCCTAGTGACTATTTTCATAATTTAAAATTTTTATCATTTCATAAATTGTACTCCTTAAAATCCACATATTACCGTTACGGTAGTTTTCCTCACTTGTGGTAAACGTGTGCCAAATTATCTTAAGACTTTGACTTAAATTACAATTTATGTCTTAAAGCTCACTGTTTCCCTTTTATTATTGGAACTTATTTCTTTTTTCTTTTGCATTTAAAAATGTCCAGAAAGAAAATGATTGGCACAAATTAAAAAAAATCCCAGCTAACTTTTTTATGTGAAAATACTATTCCTAACACTTTCTGACAGAATTATGCAAGGAAAACCCACATCTATTTTAGTAGAATAAAAGATCACAGAAACATCGCCTTTTTAATCAATCAGATTATGCAAAATAGAGCGTATAAAATTTAAATGCAGCCAGTGCTTTGCGTTTTTTCATCTATTTAACACTCTACTTAGCGGACGCGGTCATGCTCTTTCTTACCAGGGGTCGATTTGGACCCCGGCTTCTGTGTGAGACTTCGTGCTCTGATGACCTCAACTTCTAATTGGCCCTTTTTATCCTCCATTCCGATTTGTATGTCACCTGCATAGGGATGAGAGGCAAGAATGCTTCAGCTTCTTTGCGGTTGTGTTCAGTTAAAAAAGCAGCAGAGGCGCATAACGAACCCCAGGGTATTATCATAATTTTTGATAAGAAACTGATACTTAGACACCCCCACTCCACAACCCCACATTGCATTCCCAGTTTCCAAACCAATTTTTGAATTGTTTCTCTTACTTTTTCTGGTACTAATCCATCTTACGAGATTCACAAATTAGTTTATAAGTCACTAACTACAGCATCACCAAAGTCCTCTCATGATTCCTGTATTTAATAAGATTTCTTACTCTTGCTTCATGGAGTGCATTAACTTATTAATAGAAAATTTAATTACTTTTTTCTGGTACTAATCCATCTTATGAGATTCACAAACTAGTTGATAAGTCACTAACTATGGCAACATTGAAGTACTTACACGATTCTTGTATTTAATAAGATTTCTTATTCTTACTTCATCCAGTATGTTTACTACTTAATAACAATTTTTATTATGTGTGTTTCCACTATAGAAAAAGCCACCATGACTTCTCTCTCTACTACCCACCATCAGTCATGAGAATGGACGGTCACTTGATGGACTACATGGGCTATGTCATTACGTATTTAACCAGATCCTTATAGATGGAAAGTTGGTTACTTACATAAACTATATTTATTTAAATAGTACTATATTGGAATTTTTTCTTTTCTTTTCTTTTTTTTTTTTTTTTTTAAGACAGAGTCTCACTTTGTACCCCTTGGTAGAGTGCTGTGGCATCATAGCTTACAGCAACCTTAAACTCCTGAGATCCAGAGATTCTCTTCCCTCAGCCTCCCAAGTAGCTGGGACTGCAGGCACCTGCCACAACGCCTGGCTATTTTTAGAGACGGGGTCTTGAGCTTAGGCAATCCACTCACCATGGCCTCCCAGGGTGCTAGGATTACTGGCGTGAACCACCGTACCTGCCCTATTATAATTCTTGTAAATATGGCCATGTCTTTTTTCAACAGGAAATTCTAAAATTTTTAATTTTCATATCAAATTGTGTGGACACTCAAAAAGCCCATGCATACCGCCAACAATCCTCCAGAAGGCTGTGTCAGTTCTCGCTGCCACCAGAGATATCCGTATCTTCCAAACTCACCAACATTAGTTTCTCATATGAATAGTGGTATTAGCAATATGTCTAATTTTTGCCAATCCAACAGCTAAAAAGTTGTATTTATTTGTATTTCTCTGATTAGTAGGGAGACTTATAAGGCCTATGTGCAATGTGATATAAAATTAGATTAGCATTTAGAATGAGTTAGAGTTTCCTTCTTTTTTTTCCTGGAAATGTTTGTTTCATAATGTTCATGTCTCTTGAGTTCTTATTTGTTAAAACTCACCTGTGAAAACATCTAGCCTATTTATTCCCAGTTTGATAAATAGAATATTTAATTTCTCTCTTTAAAACTATTGCCTTTCTTTGCTAGGTAATCTTCTTTTTCCTTATAACTTAAGATGATGTCTTGAAATTTCATTAAGAAGTTTTTCTTGGCTGGGCGGGGTGGCTCACACCTGTAATACCAGCATTTAGAGAGGTAGAGGCATTCCCACCAGCAGTGTAGAAGTGTTCCCTTTTCTCCACATCCACGTCAACATCTCTTGTCTTGAGATTTTGTGATTTTTTTTGTTGCATTTGTCATTGTCACTTTAGATAGCTCAGGCTGGGTTTGAACCCACTAGCCTCAGTGTATGTGGCCAGCACTCTACCCACTGAGCTTTGAGCACTACCCAAGGATACATTTTTTTAATGAAGAAGCAAGATCAGACAAGAAGCATGCTAATTTTGGTATGTGAAAACAATAGCGATAGGAATAAATCATATTAGTATATGCATGAAAACATTCCAGAACTAATAAGAATCGTTCTTATGAAGGTGTGAGAACAGAGAGGAATAGAGGTGGGAGCATGAAGGGTAGTACCTGCTAAAAGCAAGACAATCTGAAAAAAAAATTAAAAACTGAAAAACCACAGGATTTTGGAATTTTACAGATGCACATTAATATTGCTTTACTTAAGGTAAAAGTATCTTGAAGATAATATAGCAAGTTGTGCTAAGGCTTTTAGTACTGTGTACTGCAAAAAGTAATTATTAGATTATTTAGTAGCTGTTGAGATAGAGTTCCAGAGGCAGAAAAGTAGAAGAGGATCTTCAAGGGTGAAGAAGAAAATGTGTAAATCAAGAAAATGTTGTATATTTGAGGCCCAGAAATAGCCTAGAATAGCAGTGACGGGATGTAGAAAATAAGAAGAGAGAATTAGTGGGGAAGTAAGTTATAACCAGATTGTGAAGTGCTACACGTACATACTAGGGCTTTGGAAACAATTTCAAGATGAAAATTGAACTTAGTTGTTAAACTTTATTGAGGAGGGGCATACTCAGCTATAGGTCTCTGGTACTAGTGTGAGGGTGAGATGGTTTATCAGCATAGAGGCCAGGCCTGGCATCCAAAGGCCCCAGATTAGAATAGAAACAGTGGAAATGGAAAGGAAAAATAAAATATTCAATGGAATAATAACTCTTCTCTCAAATTTGGCCTTAATATAGAACTCTCACTTTTAAAGAAAAATTTCTGATTTCACAAATTGAATTTTAAGTTCTGTAGTGGCAAAAACTGATTATTTCACATTTATAATCTAGGAACATGATAGATGCTTAATAAATATTTGGCATTTATTTAAATTGTCAGTACCTTAAGGAGAATATTAAATTTTGTAAGATCAAGGATATTAATGAGTGCAGCATTGACCCCAAGCTCCACAGTCAGCAACCTTCTTCAAAGGGGCCAATAATAAGTATCTGAGGTTTCATGGGACATATGGGCCCCATCGGCCACAAACACTGATCTCTGTCATTGTAGTGGGAAAGCAGATTTAAATTAAGTTTGACTACATTCCAATAAAATTTTATTTAAAAAAAACTATGTAGTGGGCCAGATTTGGCTCACAGGCCATAGTTTGCCAACCCCCTCTTTGCTCTAGACAAAACAGAAGTTAACATCTCATATAGGATTAAAGAGTTAAATATTTAATATATTTAGTTTTTGAAAGAAGATACTTCTTTATAAGTTATTATCTTAATTTTATCTTACCACAATTGAAGTTTAAATGCATATAGTTATGTGAATGCTAACACCATTAGGATATGAAATATTTCTATATTTTCTGGACCTCCCTCACACTTCTCTAGTAGTTAGCCTCTCTGCTCGACTCCAAACTTCTGCTAAGTACCAGTCTGTTCTCTGTCCCCTTTGTTTTGATTTTTCAAGAATGCCACATAAATGAAGTTGTATGTCATGTAGCCTTTGGAGTCTACTCCAAAGCCTCTTTCATTCGGCATAATGCATCTGAGATTTATCCAAGATACTTTCTGTAACAGTAGTTTTTACCTTTTTATTACATGGATTGTAGTAATTTATTACATTTGTTACCTGGATTTTGTTCAATTTACCAATTAAAATCTATTTAGCTAATTATCAACAAAGCCATTTCATATAGGTTCTTGTTTAAATATAAGATTGCATTTCTCCTGGGTAAATATATAGCAGTCAGATTGCTGGGTTGTACGATACGTATGTGTTTAACTTTTTGAGAAGCTGTCAAACTATTTTCCAAGGATTGGAACAACTGAGGTTCTACCAGAGAAGTGTGAGTTTCAATTGCTTTACATGCTCACTAGCACTTGGTTTTGTTAGGTTCTTTTATTTTACCTTTTCCAGGAAATGAATAGTAGTATCTCATTGGGGTTTTAATTTGAATTTTCCTAAACATTAGTGATATTGAATGCATTTTCATATACTTATTTGCTGTTTATATATCTTTCTTGGAGATGTATCTGTTCAGATCTTTTGCTTTTCTTTAAACTGGATTGTTTGTTTTTATTGTTGAGTTTTCAGAGTTGTTTGTATACGTTCAGTACAAGTTCTTTATCAGATGAATGTTTTGTAAATATTTCCTCCAAGTCTATGTCTTTTCATTTTGTAAACAATATCACAAACTATTATACTTTGAAATGTGAACAGCACTACTATTATTATGTTACTATGCTTTTTAAAAGGGAAATGGGTTAATGAGAATAATAGAACCTTTTCTTTGATAGACAGTTTAAAAATGATATCCATGAATATTATAAAACCAAATAGCAAATTTTTTTTTATCATGCCACGGCTTTATCGTCTATCTGAATCTTAGTCGTGACAATAAAATCTAGACTCACAGATATTCTCTATCATATATTTAATTTTGAAAAACTTTAAATCTTTGTGAAATGACAAAGGAAACTGACATATCTCTGAAATAGGACATCAATCTGTCTAGCTTGGCTTTCAAAGAACAGTAAAAGGGAACATTTTCAAATAGTGAGCTGTCTCTTTTATTTATTGATCTTCAGTTAGAAATAAGGCAAGTAAAATGCTCTCTCCATATCTTTCTCACTGTATGAAAACAGGGTTACAGATCAATTGATTTGCCATCACAATTGATTAGCTACCTTTCCTACTATCTCTATTGTGACACGAGACATGCAGTCATATAGATCTTTCATTAGGAAAGTCATTGAAAAGCTAAGGTTCATTGCATGCTTAAATGGTTTATAGCCCACTCATTAAGCCATTAACCAACCATTAATATTGCTTAACCTCAAACCTTACAGATAAAATAAATTATTGCCATTTTATCTTTTGTGTGAACCTTAGCAAAGTTAATAGTTACATGATTTTATTGCAATCTGACAAATATTCAGACGTGCTAAGGAATTCCGGTATCTAAGCTGTTAGCACTAATTAGATTTATATGTGCATTCCTTCAGATGCACTATCCTTAAGCATAAAGACTGGCAGACAGATGCATTATTTAAAATTGCCTTTTCTGCCACGCATTTAATCTGTTTTTAATATTTTCTACATGTTAATATTTTCTACTTTGATAAATTACTATAATCAATAACATTTATTTTAATAAGAAATATTCTTTATGATGTGCTTAACCAATAATATGAAAAACAAAGCAATAAAAGCTCTGCAAAAAAGAAGTTAACCATTTTAAGACTGTTCAATACCTTTGTAGTCAAGCATTTTGGGTAAATTACCATACATAACATCTAACAATTCTCTGTCTCTCTAGAAATAAAGCCAGGTAAATTAAATCTCAGTTACTATCAATGAATAATCTAGACACTATCTTGTATAATTTATACAGGGTACAAGATAATCAAATATATTGACATAAATCTTTGGATTGTTATATTACTAATGTGGGCCCATCAAGTCAACTATAATGAACACAAAGTTCTTGCACATAACTTTTTACAAGATTTTTTTTTTTTTTCAGGCAGATTTCCCCACAGGGTAACTAACCATAATACAAGTTCAACCATTTCTTTTAGTCTTGGAGTGAACAAGTGAGCACTTGAAGAAGAACCCTGTACTTTTAATGGCAAATGTGCAAAAAAAAAAAAAGAAAGAAAGAAATGAAAAGAAAAGAAAAGAAAGTATATGAGCAGAATAAAATGTACAATTAAAGAATGCTACCAATAGAGCTCATAGTTCATGTAAAAGAGTATCACAGATCCACAGGGGACACAGCATAGACGTGTGAGTAGATATAAATGAGCTCTACCAGTGCAACTGGAAAGGATAAGGAATTGATGTGTATCTAGCAACTGTATGGAAATATTGCCATTCCATGTCAGTTTGGTCAAATCAGGGCTGAATTTCATTTTATTTTTCCATTTCTTACTTCTTAAAGCTTTAGCATCTCTTGGGCCATACGAAGTCAGTCCTTGGTCATGTGACATCTCACTGATGAAGGAAGCTTGTGTACATATAGTATCATTACCTCCAGAAAATTCATGTATGTAGTTTACAAATTAACATGTAAGCGGATAAGCAACCTAAAGGGCCAAACTTTTAAAACAATTTACTGTAGTTTTCATTTGGTAAAATCATTTGTAACAGCCTAGCCTTTCCCCATGGCCAGTCCGAGAGGTCTGTGCTGGGTGTTACCCTATAGGAATGTGACTACAATAAGCAGGGAGTTAGTGCCGTGGGCTGTACATTCCTGAAGCATTTACATTGCTTTCTCTGTGAAGTGAGGACATATGGCCAAAGAATTATGCAAGTATCCCTTTGCAGAAAATATGTAGCCTGAGGCATAGGAGAGGGTGAAGATGAACTTTGGAAGAGTTAAAAGTTCATGTACCACACACGACAAGAATGCAGGAACCCAATGCTTTTTAAGTTCAACTACTCCATGTGTTCTTTCTCCATATTCCTACTCAAATATTTTGTCCCTTATTTAGAAGTGTTTATGAAGAAAGGCAAGATGATGGCCTTCTTTTTTCCATAAAGTTGACACAGAGATTACCGAGAAAGCAAGAAGATGCATCTAGAGGCAAGTCGGCCTTTTCTTTGTCTTTTCTCCATATTGACCCAAAATAATCATGGCTCACAGTAGATTCAGGGAATTCTTTTCCAGTCCAGTGTTAAAGAAAAAGAAAGTCATTGAAGAGGCATTCATCATATTGTTTGGGGCTTCTGGAAACCTTTAGAGTGTTTATGTTGCTCAGAAAATTTCCAAAGCTACTAAGTTCTGCTCCAAAGTTCTCCTAAGACATCCTACCCTGGGGGCAGAAACTCCATGGAGTTTCCTGAGGTAATGCTGGAGACTTCCAGCAATCTGGGAGAGCATGCCTGACTTGAGAAGGTAGTGAGCGTCTTGAGGAGGGAATCCCCCAGCATGTTATCGTCCTTCACAGAACTTTCCCTAGAAGATGAGACAGTGGGTCAAAGTGGAACTCAAGCATGGGGTTCCACAGGCAGCCACAGGCAATGAGATGCCTGCCCTGACTTTTTCTCCCTCAAAATCAGTATGGTTATATTCTACACCCAGTTGAGGGATTCTGGGCTATCCAGGGTTAAGGGCTAACTTGGCCTTTCTGGTAGTAGGCTCTGTCCAGTGAAAGAGTGTCCTTAGAAAACTGATTTGACCTTGTTATTAAGAAAGACTAATGAGTGTTTTCAGAAAGTCTGGCATGGCTGTTCCAGGGTGGAGAGGGTGGGGAGGGATCCTTGATCAAAGCAACTTTATAGCTCCCACAAGGCTGTCTCTGGGTGTTAATGGGATATTGATGCAGAGCTAGCTGGGTCTCCTTTGTTGCTCTGCCTTTGACTATCTCTCATCATCCTGAATATACCCAGCACCATTGGATATAGGCTGGCATTTTGGGGGGAGTGATTGACACTGACTTTATTATGGAACTTCAAATAATGAAGTCAGGCCTCTGGCCCACTAGATTCCCTTCATAAACTGGTAATATCCTATAATCAAAATAAGCAAATAAATCAATCAATCTATATTGATCATCTATTTATAATCTACCTATCTGTGCATCTATCTTTTCTCTCATCTCTCTGCTTCTTCCCCCCTTATATAACATAATGGCATCTTAGAGACATCTGAAGGTAATAATTTCGTTTACTTATCTGCAATTTAGTTTAACTTTTTCTGATAAACGCAAATAACCTAGAAAATACTAGCAGAACTCTCACCCCCCTTTATTTATTGAAGTAAAGAAAGAGTTTTAAATTGAATTCTGAAGTGTATGTTATTTTAGATGTCTAAACTAAGAGTAAGGGCAGTTAAAAAATGAGAAACTTATTTTCTGTTGTAGAAAATTATTGTCATCTACTTTATAATTTTCTTTAGTATAATATTTCCTAAACAATGTCTGCAATTAGGAGGACTACATAATTTACTATGCACTAAAATATTTTTAGTTTTCTGAAAAGATTATTTTCATGTGACCGCAGTTATAAAATGATGTGGTATAAAACAGAATCTCTTCATGCTAAAATTGCATTAATAATTAATTGGAGGACAAGTACTTCACCATTACAAATGAGAGACTGTTTGGAAGGAATGATGCCATTTAGCGACAGGAATAATATAGTAACATTTTAAATACAAAACATTGTATTAAATTTTATAGTTAAAGTACAAAGGCATCAAAATATATTAAAATTCAAATTGGTTTTGTTTGCTAAAGTTCTGGCACTGGAGACAATAATTATAGTTTTGCTAGTATAATTATTGAAATGAGAGAAACAAGAAAAAGGTTTAGTGTAAATGTAAAAAAAAAAATTTCTAGGAAAAAATCTGGTTGCTACTAAAGTAAAGCAATATGAGATGAGGGGAAAATAAGGGACGCACTTTTGGCTTACTATTATTTTAATCAAAGTCAAGTGTATGATCAAACAAAGACACGGTTGTAATGTCAATGTAACTCTGATGCTAACTTGTATAAGAGTAATTGAATTAAATTACAATATGATGGCTGAATTAACCGTTGTTATTAACCTTCAGAATGGAGATGATGCCTGTAAGAGGGTAAAATATTCACCAAAGACAGCCTGAAAGGGATCAATTCCATAGATTGCCAAATGTAGAAATTCATTTGTGTGATATTTTAATAAAAGTGGTTTTTAAGATCTACAACTTTTTAATTAAAGACTGCTTTAATAAATTAAATATTGAGTAATTATAAAATAACACTTATGGAGTATATATAAAATATAAAGATTAAAGAATAATGATGTAACATACATCCACATATTCTCCACCTATTTAAGAAAAATAATATAACTTTTTCCTACCTGCTTTGCTTTCCTCCACATCCCATCCTGTTCTACACCTATGTTAATCTTTATGGTTTTTCCACACCTATTTTTATTTCTGAAACAAATTTTCTTGTTAATTTACGTCTTTCTTGATCATCTTTCGTCATGCTATATGTCAATTAAAACAATAAAAAATAAAATTTAATTTTATCCATCTTAAAAAATAAAAACAAAATTTAAAAAATAGAATCATGCTTCTGCTTGGGTTGGATGTGTATGTGTGTCTTCTGAGATTCATCACAATGTTGAAATGGGATGTATTATTTTTCACTTCTGTGTAATAGTCAATTGTAATTCAATACATCATGTATTCATATAAAGTTGATGGACATTTAGGTTACTGTCTATTAGAACATAAAATATACTATAATCTTATAAATACATAACATTCTCACCCATGGCTGCTGGTTCATACAAACGCAAGAGGGGGTGATGGCCTATTTACATATCCAGCTTCACTGAATCATGCCAAATCACTTGTAAAAGTGGTTCAAATAATTCACACAATGTGATGGAGATTAACTACCTGTTTTCTCTTCTCAGATGCATGCAGGTAACTGCATGTGGTTATCTCCCTTTTCGTTAGAGGAGGCTACTTGTTTTGCAATGGAATTTAGTCAGCAGAATGTTTTCCTCCATGGCCTGCTGGATCCTCTCATATAATCTCCCTAAACGTCTCCCCTCTTCTTGTTGGCTAACAGGGCACCCCTTTGGGATGGTCTTAGAAGCCACGTATTGAAAATGGCAGAGATACATGATGAAAGGAGACTGGGTCCTGGCAGTTGACACAATTGGGGACACAATAAAGAAAAGCATTGGTATATAGGTATATAGGTTTCTGAACCATTACATTACCATTGGGTTTGTCTGTTATGCAGTGAGCCTACTTTAATAGATATGTATCTCCTGGCAATGGATAGTTTCTGCAGCCCTTGAAACTGTCGAACTTCCTAACTCTTACCAGAGTGGTGACTCTGAAATGTCTTACTACTATGGTTAGAGTTTATGCTTACCTGACCCAGTTGGGGCATCTTTTTACATGCTAAAAGGCCATTTGGATGTCCTTTTCTGAGAAGTGTTGAAGACTTTAGCCCTTTTTACTTGGCATTATTTGCGATTTTCTTACTGATTTGTAGATGTCCTATATGTATTCTAATAGAATATATTCTTAACTTGTGTGCTATAAGTTTCTTCTACCAGTCTGCAGTTTGTTTTTTTCCTTTCTTCTTGGTAACTGAATGAAAAAAAAAAATCCCATTTTCAAGGTAATTATCCATTTTTTCCTTCATTGTTTGTACATTTTTGTCCTATTTAAGAATTAATTCCTTACCTAAAAGTTATGGAGATATTAACCTATGTCTCTTAACAGTTTTATAATTTTGTAACAACCCTTTAAGTCATTAGCCCAATTGGAATTAAGGCTTATTTTCCTAAATTTCCATATGTATACCCAACATTGCATCCCAAGGTTTCAAAAATTTCCTTACTCATTTATAATACCCCTTCTGTTATGTATGAACTAGTTAATTCAGGGGTGTCCAACATTTGGGCTTCTCTGGGCCACATTGGAAGATGAGGACTTGTCTTGGGCCACACATTAAACCCACAACACTAAGGAAAGCTGATGAACAACAACAAAAACAAAAAGTCTGTACATAATTTTCATGATAATTGCCTCCACAAATAAACAAAAAGTCTTCATGTAATAATCCTAGTTCTGTAGCAGTCCATTCAGGGAATCTTTTAAAAATTATCAAACAGGTCCCATGTTTGTGATTATAGAAAATATACACATCTAAGTAACAAAATGTCTTTGTTTTTGTTATTTCTTATTATAAAAGTGAAAGAAAAGTGGGCAAGAAAAGATGGGTGGGATATTTGACATTGCACTTCAGAAACTATTTCTGAGTAATGTCTTGGCTAATTGAGTTTTTTTTCACATTTCATACAAAAATGAAGGATTTTTTTTTGAGATCTTTCAAGTATGACAGTGGTGTATTAATAGGGATTGCATTAAAAGTGTATATTGCTTTGGGTAGTAAATTGATGTAGAATAAGCTTTTTATAATGTCCAGCATCCTTTTATGATCAGAACACTTAAAATATTTTTAATCTTTTTTGTAATGGTGATATAAATAATTGCTTTTCTATAATGTTCTGGGAATAAAAAGAAGTCTAAATTTATGCTGATAAACTATATTTCAAAAATTTTGAAATACTTCATGCAATTTCAGAATACCTTATATAATGAAAAAATGACTGTAACCTTTTGCCTTCAGAGACTTAATATATGATTGTCTTTGTAAGCTTCAATTGAAGTTACTGTCAAGTTCACTACAATGTGAAAGAGATGAATTATGCATATCATACCTTGTAGTCCATTCAAAGTTGTTGCCTATAGACACTCACACTGACACGTTTTACAAATAATATTCTACCTTGCATACACTTAAAAAAATGTCATGTGAAGATATCTTTACATAGGTAATAGCATGACAATTAATTAAAGTTATCACTTGTTACTTTGTTTGTTTTAAGTTCATAATATTGAAATATGTACCTTGATTGTAACCTGTGACCTTTTCTCAAACCTAGTAAGTTTGCTTTACGAAAAAGGAAGAATTATTTCAAAATTATTTCTCTTCTATTTGTCTGAATTCTAATTTTCATTTATTTCAACATGGAAATTTAATAAAAATATTTACAAACAATAACTTTGGACATTTATTTAACTTTCAGCTTGAAGATTTTCTTTTTCTTTTTTCTTTTTTTCTTTTTAATTAAATCATAGCTGTGTACATTAATGTGATCACGGGGCACCATACACTAGTTTCATAGACCGTTTGACACATTTTCTTCACTCTGGTTAACATAGCCTTCCTGGAACTTTCTTAGTTATTGTGCTAAGACATTTACATTCCACATTTACTAAGTTTCACATATACCCTTGTAAGATGCACCGCAGGTCCATTCCTGCTGTTTTGTAAATTCAGCTTAAAGAGTCTATCTTACATAGTTTAGGGCAATT
>CAUYPK010114172.1:0-19696 GCA_963574355.1 Loris lydekkerianus | reverse complement strand
ATGGATGGCAGTGAAGACTGTGCTTTGTATGAGACCGACAGCAGTGATGATGATATCTCCAAACTCAGTGATGATGATAATGTCTATGCTGATACCCTTACATCAGATACAGCTGAAGCTGTGTTTGGACATACAGATGAGGAGGAGGAATCCAGTTTTGAAGGATTTTAACCTTTGTGATTTAGCTTGATTACCTGTTAAGCTAAGCGCCCCGAATCAAATAACCTGTATGACCCAAGTATAAGCAGAGTTCGGGTTTTTCGGCACAAAAACTCGGCTTATACTCGAGTATATACGGTATTTTGGGCTCACAGCTCAGTTTATCTCTCTCCTTAAAAGTATGTTCTTCCCTTCTGTCTAAAAATGTTCCTCTTGAACAAACGTCCTGCATTCAGATTTCCATCTAAATCTGCTTCCTGGAGACCCCAACCTATAAAACAGTTGGTTCCAAGAATTGTCTGAGAAGGAAGACACTTAGTTGAGACCTGGGGCTGAATACACCACTGCTCACCTGGTAATGAGCAATCTACTCCTTGTGGGAGGTGGGGCACAGATGCCTGCAGGCCTGGGCAGTTGCTAATCTTTCATGGGGATGGGCTAAGCTGACTTCTGGTGAAAGGGGATGCATTAGCTGGCGGGGTGTAGCAGATGTTTAGAGATAGGGGGTGAAGAGTAAATGTAAGTGGAATAGAGGGGCTATTACTAAACTCAATTGAGATCCTGGAAAATGGAAGTGAAAAGCTAAGAGATCATTTGGCAAGTCAGAGCTAAGTGTGGAATCCAGGAATACAGAGGTTCTCATCTCCTGATGCAAGAGGGCAGACAAAGCTTGTGACTTGATTGTCAGAATGCCTGAGCTCCAAGGGAAGTTAAGCTCCTTACTCAGGCAGGTCAGATGACTAGTCCAAGGTGGCCAGATGTTGAATCTCCAGATTCTCCTGGAATTCTGGCCACTTGCTCCTGTTAAGGACCAGCACTGGAGATGATGTGGAGGTCTTGTTCCTGCCAGAGAATAGGAACTGCCCTCAGGATCTGTCCCCACCTCCCCAAAGGCCTCTAGTCGCTAGGCTAATAACCAGACCGGATTCATCTCTTGGCTCAGGGCACACTGACCAGGGAAGGGAACTGACAGTGCTGCAGGATCTAGTCCTCCCGTAGCAGCGGGAGCTGCGAGAGTCTGCAGGGGATAAGGTTTTGAGGATGTGTGATCCGGGAGGAGAAAATAGACAGTTGGATAGGACTGAGTTTATTGAATTGGGAGTGCTTCCCTGGGGTACAGGAGTTAGCTCTTTGGAAAGCATCTTGGGAGGTGCTGAGATACAGAGAAAGCAGGGCCCACTCCCGCCTTAGCATGGGGTGATTCTCAAGGTCCATCCCTGGCGTCAGCTGAGGCTCTTACTAGGACCACTAAATAACTCCCACTTCTCCTTCTGTAAACACCTGCTTTTGTCCCTCTGTCTCACACGTCTTAAGTGTAAGAGCAGTTTCTTAGTTAACCTTCTGCACCCTAGTTTCATCTCAGAGTCTGCTGCTAGGAAAACCCAATCTGCTCCTGGGTGGGCTGCAGATCCCAGGGCCTAGCTGCTGGGTATCTGCTCTCCTACAAATTATTTACACAAAGAAAATTAGTATTACTGCCAAGTTCAGATCCAGGTATGTCTGTTCAAAGCCATTGTCTTCAAAACATTTTTTTTTTTTTAATTTTTTTGTTTAGTAGGCCCTGGCCGGGTTTGAACCCACCACCCCTGGTGCACGGGGCCAGTGCTCTAATCATTGAGCGATGGGCATCCAGCCTTCAAAACCACTTTTATCCTGTTGCACTTTCCTATTGAATACATATTTTTTTATAATTGATCTTTTGGCAAAATGTCTAAATTTACAGGCAGAGAAAAACCAAGCAGATAGAATCCATGGCAGTACGAGGCTGGAGATGGTTGCTAAGCTATGTATCAGGTGAGAGAATTGTCTGTGATTCATTCATCCATTTTTTGATTTATTCATTCAACAAATTCTTATTAAGCTCTTACTCTGTGCCAGCCCTAGGCTGGTGCTGGAGATACAACAAAGAATAAAGGCTCGATTCTGAGTTCCAAATGCATGGTCCAGTGGGGGAATAATAAATCATTTAAGGGCTGATGAAGGATGGGTAAATCTTCCATTTCAAATCCACGTGAGCATCAGAGCCCTGTTTCTTAAAGACAGAGGCCCATAGTACTTCTTCGTCCTGGAATCAGTCAAATGCTGGTATGGTACGATATAAAGCTGCTAATAAAACTCGTAGGCCTGCCTTTCTTTACACAGGTCATTCTAGTGTGCACCAACGTCACGTGTGGCCCTAAATCCCACGCTGCAGAAATTGCCAGTGCTGCTTGTGTGACGACGGTACAGGCAGGCCGGGCCTACTGGCACCTTTTGGTGGAAGCAGCCCGTGCTGACCCTTGCATTGTAATTTCTGCCTTTGGCAATGATTTCCAATGCTGAGCAGCATGAGGTAGATGCGGGACCCTCCGCTAAGATGAAAAGTGCTGTTGTGTGGGATGCTAGTAAACACATGACTGTGTGTGACACATGGAAATGTCGCCAGTTTCTTTTTTCTTATTCTTTTCCCCACAATCCATCACCCACCTGTAATCTGTATCTGCCCTATTACTGAGTGGACACATGCCAGAGCTTCAGACGGTGAGAAGTTCATGAGTAAAGGGCAAAGTTCATAAGATGAGGAAGAGAAAAGGGTTATATGATCATCTCCCGGGATCTCTGGGCCTCCTGCAAACACCAAAATCCAGGGAGGCTCAAGTTCCTGGTATAAAATAGCACAGCATTTTCATATAACCCATGTACATCCTCCTGTAAACGTCAAATCATCTCTGGGTTACTTAAAATAACAAATAAAGTGTCAATAGTATGTAAAAAGTGGTTATACTCGGTTGTTTAGGAGATCATGGCCAGAATAAAAACCTGTACATGTTCAGTATAGATGCAATTTTTTCCCCCAAATATTTTTGTTCTGTGGTTGGCTGAATCCAGAATGCAGAGTCCATAGATCCAGAGGGTCAACTGTAGGCAGAGAAGGGGATGGAGAGAGAGATGTTTACTAGCTAACCGGGAAATGAGGACTATGTTGATTTCCATTCCAGAGCCCGTGGCCTGCGTGGCCAGGGGGTGTGATCTGGCCATGCTCTGAAGGCTGATCTGAGGTCCAGGCACAAAGGCATGTCCGGTTCTAGGAGGGAAGGCCAGTGCAGGGCACCAGGTCAGGACAGGACGGAGGTGCCCGGCAAGGGTGGATGCTCTTCTCACACACGGGATCATCCTGCTCCTTCATTTGTTAGGCAAAGCCCTTCTCCAGCTCATATCAATTTGTATTTTAGTGTGTGAACTGGTTCAGAGTCCATCCTACATGACCTCAAGGTGCTCCTTAAGCTCCAAATAAACTTAACCCATCCTGGTTCTTACCCACAGCAGGCCTTCAGCCCTTCAAGTGTTGAACAGAAACCTCTTTTTGTCCACATTACCCCTGTGTTCTCTAAGTAGTGAACACTGTTCACATCCTGCACAGAAGCCTCAGCCATTTGGTTTCTGCACCTGGGCATTAACCCTCTGCCCTGTGGACTCCTAGGGTAGCTATTTGGTTTGCTCCTCAATTGAAGCTACTAGTGAGAGTGGAGCCTCACTCATGGCTGAGCCAGTAGCTCCCAACCTGGAGCTCGGCATTGGCCAGTCACTCCACTGGCCACTGGGAATCAGTGACTGCCAGAAGGAATTAGCAAGTGAGCATTTCCTTGTGTCACTGCTCTGGGCCTTGATGGACTCATCTGTGAAAGGGTTGTGTGGAGAACAGAGGGTGAGATTGGTGGTTCTCCACCTCCTTTGGACCCTCTTTTGGTTTTCTCTGGACCAGGGATGTCCGCCAAGGAACTGGAGGGCAGTTGGGGGAGTCTGGGCCCAGCGAGGATGAAGAAATCAGACTCTCTGGGTGAGCGAGTCCCTGCAGCCCAGGCCCTTAAGGGAGAAAAGTATGGCACCCTCTTGTTAGGAACCAACCTCTGGGTGGAAGGTCTCTTGAGCCCCTTTTACTTTGTCCTTTAAATGAATTCTATTTTGTTCTGCTGGTTACAGTAGAAAAAGTAGACTCTAACCCCAGGGCATACTGGGCCTCTCCAAAACAGTCTCAGGATTACAGAGGTTGCCCAGTTTGTCTCTGCAGGGATGTTAAATTTCCTGAGGCATTTTACATTTTCCCTATTGCCATCCTGACCACGGCCTGCCTTGTCTTTGGTGGGGTAAGAGCTGAGTCCAGCTGTTTGTGAGTCTCTGCAGCTTAGGGCGGCTGTGCTCTCTTCTGCTTCTCCTGCAGGCCCAGCAAGTAATGGGCCCCAGGTGGGTCCTCTGTCCACTTTTTACTGTTTTTTCCTCATTGGAATGAAAATGAATTCAGTTGGGCAGTGCCCTCCCACCCCTAGATATGATTTTGAGCTTTAGAAATGTATTAATAATTAGTCATGTATAAATTTTTGAATTAATAAATTAGTCATTTCTCTGGGTAGGTTCTAAATTAATAAATTAGTCATTTCTCTGGGTAGGTTACAACCCAGAAGTTCCTGGCAAAATCTATTACTACCTCACTGTTGCTAATACAACCTTACTGTTCACAGAAGTGGACACATAGATTTCGGGAGCCTGAGGTCACCTTGGGCAGTGGGGGGTGGGTGGGCCAGGGTAAGTGACTTGCCCTCCCTGAGCACTGGACTGGCTTGTCGCTTCCTCTGCTAGCCCTGGAAGGAGGGGCTGAGTGCTTATCTCTTACAGGTGAAGGACCTGGAGCGCAGGGACGTGTGCCACCCCTGCTGACCACACATGCTGGAGATGGGAGAAGCAGCCTCTGCCTATACTTCAACTCTGTCACCTTCCAAGTAGCTGCCCAGTCCTACTGAGAGAGGGGTGTCCTTGGTTACTGAGGCTCCAGGGTGTTGAGAGAGATGCACTTGGAGATGATTTAGAGACATCCCCTAAGGATGAAGTAGCTGCATGTCATACAGGTGGAGGATGGTCAACCACTGGGGAGCTGGCCCGGCCCACCTCCACTGTCGGCTGCCACGAGTCCCCACAGCCCAGGTCTCCATCTAGATTTGCCCAAAGGCCTGGGACTGCCCCTCATAGGCAACTCTTTCTCCACCTTGGACTTTGCTCCCTCTGTTTTCCTCTTCTTGGAAAGGACTCTCGCTACCATCAGCTCCATCTGGCTGGTGCCTTCTCACCTGTAGTAGGCACTGTTGATGCCTGGACCCGGTTCACCCCGACAGCTTCCAAGTTCACCTGCAGCGCCAATGACAGTGGCAGTGAGGAGCTTCTCAGCGTCCCCTCCACCCACTCCTGGCTCTGCTCCTGTGCCAAGGGCTTTCTGTGACAGAGCCTGCCCCGTGCACTAAGGAGCAAGTGAAAAATGCCAGGGATCTGCTACCCCCTAGGACAATCCTAAGCCAATAAGGCAAGAGAATGTGCAATAAATGTCATCGAGGACCCCTGAGGGGACAATTCTGAGATGCATTCTATACACTTGGCACATTTTGCCTCCATCCTGTCCTGCCCCGGTCATCTGTCCTTTGATGCTCCTTAATTGGGTTTTTTCTTCTCTGATTCACCTTCCCCAAGCCCAAGTTTGCTGCTCAGATACCAGAGAAGCTGCACACACCTGAGTCTTCTCAGGGGCTGACCAGGTTAGGGTGTAGGGGAAACAGACTGCAATAGATAATAACAAATTATAGATTTCAAAATTGCTAAATGGGTAGATTGCAAATGTTTTCACTACAAACCATGTTAAGTATGTGAGGTGATGGATTTGATAATTGGCTTCATTTAATCATTCCATATTGTAAACATACATCAAAACATGACATTGTACCCTATAAATACATGTAATTATTTGCTAATTAAAAATAAAATTTAAAAACACACACTCATTAAGGTCCACCTACTCCTCAAAGCCCTCCCTGGTGACTCTACCCCAGGTGAGACTGAGGGGGGCTCCCCTTCTGAGTGCCAGTGGCACCCCAGGATTGCCTTTGTACCTGCAAGAGCACAATAGAGAAAGGGTCTCTTTACCACCACTCTACTAGGCAGAGGGGCCCTGGAGGGCAGGAGTGACATCTTTTTATTTGTAGAGCCTCAGCTCTGGAAGTCTCCATAGCCCTTCATTAACTCTGTGGCTAAGTTTCTCTGGCAGTAAACTTGCCTATACACATAGCCCCTGACTTTGTGAGTCTCCATGAGGACAACAGGTGGTGCACCCCAGGTCTCACCTGGGGGTCCTGCCATGAGGGTGGATCCCAAGGTGACCTGACTGTGGCTATGGTGATGGCCTGGGTGGAGTGCCCACAGCTCCTACAATCAGGCTTGAGTCAATTTCCTGTGTTTTTAAGTCTCAAGTTTTAGTGGTCTTTTCTGCATCCAAGGTTTGTCTTGTTGTTGTTGTTTTATACTTTTTTTGTATAAATGCTACTTTGGAGACAGGATTAAGATGCCACTTAGAACAATCTAGATCTTACCATATAAACTCACAAACTCACACTGATTCTGCGCTGTCCTGTGGCTGAAACCAAGACCAGAAGAGTCAGTCCTCACATTCCAGCTCAGAGGAAATGGGTGAGAAGGTGAGACCTGGCCACTGCAAAGCAGGGGGATGGGTGGGGCGGCGTGGAGCAGCCCTCCCCACTGCCCTGCACCCTGGGCTCCTGCACGCATCGAACACGAGCAGCAGGTGGCCAACTAGTTAGATGGGCAGCTGCTCCCAGCTCACCCACTGCCTCCCTCTGCAAGTGTGTCCTTTCAGAGAAAAAACAAAACTAAATCACCTGTCAACTGGATGAAGGAAATGAGTGGAGATATTGGACACTAAGCCAATGGTCTTAACACCATATCCCCAAACCTTGCAATCTAGCAGAGCCCTTTGAGAGCAGTTGTTTGAAGCCTACTTTTCATATATAGAGATGGGCCATAAGGGTCCTGGTTCTCTCTTTGGTGACATGATGAGGGCTGCAGCCCCATCCCTCAGGAAAAGGCCATACACACATACCCAATGCTCAGACACACCCTTGGGGACTCCTGGATCCCCAGTGGGGGTGCCTGCATGGAGACACCTCCCAAGTACAAAAGCAAGGCAATGCCCCAGGATGTGGCCTGCTGTGCCACCGGCACCAATGAGGGCGAGGTTCGGGCACAAAGCTGGGAGGCCTGCCTGCTGCCCGTGCTCTCCCCTGTCAGAGAGAAATAGAGGGTAAATTCACCCATCCCACCGCCATAGATATCTAACATGTGTCCAGGGTCAGGGCCAATTATATTTTGAAAATAGATTTTTTGAGGGACAATTTACAACCCATGAAGGTCATCCATTTAAAGTAAACAAGTCAATGATTTTTTCATCTATTTACAGAATTGTGCAAACATCATGGCAATGTAATTTTGGCATATTCCCATCATCCCAAAGAGAAACTTCCTGTCCCACAGCAGTCATGCCACATTGCTGCTTCCTGAGCAAACACTGATTTCCTTTCTGTCTCTGTAGCTTTTCCTATTCTGGACATTTCAAAGGGGTGGAATCATATAATCTGGGGTCTTTTATGTTGATTTTTTTCATTTAGCATATGTTTTTGAGTTTTATCCATGTTCTAGGGCTTAGTAGTACTTTGTTTTTCTGTGATTTTTGTTTTTTAGTTGCCAAATTATTCCCAAAGCCAATTGTTTAAGGCACTAGCAAGTGCTATTGAGTGTGTGTGTGTGCACGTGTGCACAGATGAGACGTGCACAGTTGGGGCCCTGTGGGGACGGTAGAGTGGGTGGCTAGGTCAGAAGCTATTTTTAGTGTCTACTTGTTTTTATGGCTGAGATTACCCAAATGCAGAAGCTCTAAGTAGCTGGGGAGGGTAGAGAAGGTATCTGCTGCCTCCCTCTACTTCAGAGGCCAGAGGCTGATGAGAACAGCCTGTCTGATTTGTTTTGTCCTTACCGCGTCCTCGGAGCAGTTCCTCTGAAAACAAGGAGGATTTTTGGTTATCTGGGCTGAAGGATTATGGGATCTTCTCCCCCACAGAGCTGAATTTCTTTTGTGCTTGACCTGCCCGTGTTCAAAAGCTCGACACTCTTTTCTCATCCCAGCCTTGAATAAAAATGGCCTGGAGACATGGTGTCCTGTGATAAAGGGTCTCAGTGGACCTGGCAGCTGGTCAGTGAGGTGCTGCCTTGTGAAGCTCTTGTGCAAACCTTTGAGCCCTGTGACAGGCCACGTGGGAAGTGGGTGTGGAGACCAAGCCGGAGTGTAGCTGCCCCTCAGCTAGACTCAGGCACAGCTGGAGCACCGAGGCAGTGCCCTCAGGAGTGACTCAGTAAATGGGCATGAATGACCCTTCTGGGACAGAGCCCCTGGGTCTCCTGTGGAACAAGCTGAGGGATGTTAGGTTTAATTTCTTTTTTGTCACTATAAGCATTTTCCCATGTCCCTAAACTCTGTGCTTTGGGATTAAAGGACTGGGGTTAGGTAACAAGAAAGGCGCAAACCCATGAGTCATCCCAGTGTGTCCCCAATGTCCTCAGTTCTATTGGTCCCCAGCAAGTCCTCCTTAATACGCCCGGCATTACAGAGGCACTTTAATGGCTCCTGTATTTAAGAGGAACAGTGAACTTGCCTTGTACTCATTCTTATAAGATCCTTTATGAGTAGCAACAATGTCCACATTCCAATTTTACATTCCACTTTAATAAGGCCTCCATTGCTGTGGGCAATTCTGAATGAGATGGTTTGGCTCCTAACTGCAGGTCTTCCGGCAGCAGCCCGCTCTATTTCCCGGCTCATCACTAGATTAAATTAACTTTCCCTGCAGTTCATCCCTAAACCCACTTTGGGGTAACAATCTGGATAGATAAATGAAAGGCTTATAGAATTTTTGCCACCCAAGTGTTCTCAGGAGCTCCCTAAACACAACAGAGTGCAGAAATCTGAAAAATAGCAGGACTGATCAGTGGACGGGCCAGTCTTGCTTGAGTCTGGCAAGATCAAGTCTCCTTTCTGGGGCCACAGACCTTTTTTTTTGTTTGTTTAGTAGCTCTAGGAAACTCCTTAGGTTGAACAGGATGGGATGTATGAAACCAAGTAGTTTAGGAGGCAAACAGGCCTGGGTGGAGCTTATAACCATGTTAATTTCTCTGTGCTTCACTTGTATGATTGGTAAAATGCACATGATAATATTGACCACCCATGGTGTGGAGGCTTAACTGTGGTGCTAGGTAGAAATGCTGAGCGCGGAGCCAGGCCTCAAGGAGCTATAATTATTTTGATGCATAGCAGTGATGCCCTGGCTGACCTGGTCCGAACCTTTATGAGAGAGGCTAGAAAGCTGGAACTAAAACAAAACCAAGGAAAAGCAGCATCCCCTGATCTTTCTTGCGTGGGACTCAGCCTCTACCACACACTGGGGGCTGCGGTGAGAAGCAGAGGTGGCTGCCCTGGGCAGGGTGCTTGGCTCTTTCTGGTGGGGGTGGTATCTGATCTCTGGGGGTGTCCTTTGCTTCCCCAGAGCTAGGTGGACCCCAGTGGGAAGGTTCTCTCCTGGAGTCTGCCTTGGGCATCCCACCTGCCTACACTGTTCCTGGACACATAAAATCTAAGTCTGATTCCCTGGACTTTTTAGGTAAGTTGTGAGATGTTGCGAGGTAAGTTTTTAATAACTGTATTGAAGACTTCTAATTAGCTTGGGTTGAGCTTCTCTGCTTCTAACTACTGCCTGAAATGCTATCTGGAGCAGCACAAAACTCTGAATCTGTGTACGGAACCAGCAATGGAAAGATCTCACCAGCTTGTTCATCTGGACGCTGTTTTCAGAGAAGAAAGCTGAGGGCCAGGCTCTTCCAGAACTATCTGGCTCCACATCCAGAGCACTAAATGTTTGCTCCTTCTGTGCTGGACTGTGTATTCAGTACCATGTTTGTATAAACATAATCCTTGTGACAGTCCCAAGGGATAGATTTTATCATCTCTCTGCAGGGAGGAAGAAAAGCTCAGTGAGCATAGGGAACTTTCCCCAAAAGTCAGATATTATGAAGCAGAGCCGGGACTTGGGCATGGAATTAACTACCAAACCCCTGTTTTTAACCTGACTGTGGAACTGCCTGCTGTGACACGGCTTCTCCCATAACCCTTCATGATCCTAACTAATGGGCTTTAAGGTGATTAGGGAAGAGAAAGGAAATCTCCAATGGCATTGATGCCACTTCTGTATCCAACGGCAGTAGAGAGGGGCTGAACCAAAGGCAGAGTTGTGCAAGGGTTAATTCTCTGAAGGTAGATGAAGACCTCACTGCCAAAGACACGTGGAGGTTCTCTCAATAGCAGAGGCTACGACCTCCCCCGTGGAACAAATAACGTGTTCTGCACATGGAGAGAAAGGGCCCTGTCAATCTACCCTTCTTCCCTCCACCCAGCCAACTCCCTCACAAAGGGCAGCAGTTGCTACTGATGGGACTGGTCCTGAAACCAGGATTCGATCTCCTTTCCCTACTGCCTGGACAGGAGCTTCCTGCTCAGGGGCCCTCTACCAGCATCCCAATCTCTGTGACTGCAACAGTGAGTTATGAACCCACGAGGTAAGGCATAGGGGTGCAGAACAATTCATGTTTGGTGAACGGCAGTTCAACACACAGGACCAAGAGCACTTGGTGTACTGCAGAGGGAGGTGGCCAAGTGATGGAGGAGCAAATGGGGACCAGATCACACAGGGCTGTGGGTAGCTTCGAGGCACTCGGTCCCTCTGTCCCCACCACCCAGTCCAACCTCACATGTAACTAAAATTACATGAAGGTCCTGTTCAACTCCTTCTCCCCACCTTCCTCCCTCCTAGACTCTGATTCTCTTTTGGTGCTTTTTCTCTTCAAATGTACTTAACATCCCACTGTCAAAGGCAGATAAACCCTGTAGCCCTCTGCCCCAATTTCAGAATGTCACACAAAGACCCACTCTAAGCAGACTCCTTGCTTGTGGCTCTCATCCAGTCACACCGTTGTGTGGTCTGAGCACCTGGTAAGTTAGGAGTCATCAGCCCCTTTCACAGGTGAGTGAGGCCCAGAGAGACTTGTTAAAATGTCCAAGGTTGTTCAGAATCTTAGCAGCAAAGTCACAAATCCTTTTGGTTTTTTTTTTTGTTTTTTTTTTTGACAGAGTCTTACTCTATTGCCCAGGCTAGAGAGCCATGGCATCAGCCTAGCTCATAGCAACCTCAAACTCCTGGGTTTAAGTGATCTTCCTGCCTCAGCTGCCTGGGTAGCTGAGACTATAGGCACCTGCCACAATGCCTGGCTAATTGTTTTTTTAATTTTTATTTTTAGAGATGTAGTCTTGCTCATGCTCAGTATGGTCTCAAAATCCTGAGCTCAAGGGATCCTTCTGCCTGAGCCTCCCACAGTGCTGAGATTACAAATGTAAGCCATTGTGCCCAGTCTAGAGCCACAAATCTTGACAGTTGTGATTCTGATTCCAGTGCTCCTGCTGGGCTGGGGGTGTTTGTTTTTCCTTGACTCTCGTGAAACCCATGGGAACATCCTGCAGAACAGATCTTCATGGAACAAGCTGGGTCTGTTCTTAGGCTTGCTTTCCTCTTCAGGTCCTGAGCCTTCTCATGTTGTGGAGAGCTCTGAAGACCATCAGAAAACCCGAGGTTGCTGTTAGCAGGTGGCAGGTGAGTGGGTTGGTCGACTAGTAGCGGAGCACAGGGCTTGAGCACCTTGCTTCTGCTTTCCTTAGCTCCCTTACTCATAAAATGAGGAAGCTGGGCAAACAATCTGACTTAGCTCTGACCACTCATGAGTCAATAGTCTGAGAAATGGATAGCAGGAGAAAAAATCCTACAGGAAGACCAGTTCCTGCTTCCACGAGTCCACGCCTGAGCTTCAGCCTCACTCAGTTTCTGAGCTGATGAGGGCCAAAGGCCAACATAAACATGTATGTGATCTCTTTAAGCTCAGACAGGTTGGTATAGGTTGTACAGATGATACATTGAATGAATTCTGAGTCCCCCCTTGGCCTTAAGGGGTTAAGAAGTGATTCATGCTGTCTGGTATGAATGAAGTTTTGGAACTGCGGGCCCACACATCCAAGAGTAGCCAACTGTAGCCAGTGCTAGAATCACCTCATCAGCTGGAGAGGAAAAAATGAGAATTACTTTATTCCCATTGGCCTTAAAAAAGTTCTTCGAGGAATGAGATTTAGGTCTCCTTTCATTGTCAAAATGTACTTCGTGGATAGATATCATATCATGATTCTCATTTTGTATATGAAGTCAATGCTCAAAGAGGTTGGGCAACTTGCCCAAGGCCACACAGCCAGGACATGACATATCCATGACATACCCATCGATTCCGATCTGTTTTCTTTCCCTGCATCTGTACACTCTGCTCTTTACCGGTGCTCTCTGCCTTGGGGCTGAGTTAAAATTTTACAAGTGTATGTTTGTTTTTTTTTCTTAAAGATCCCACATCAACAAATAAAAACTAATTTGAAATTATCTTTAAAAATAATTTTCAACTCAAGAATAAAAATCCTGATTTGAAAAATTGAAGTCGTGGAACAGTTACAAGGACACTCACTGGTTAGGTCCTTTAATATTTGCTCTTGGACTTGAGGGGACAGCTATTCAGAGATACTATAGATGCTTGAAAAGGTGACCTCAGGCCTTTTCAGAGATTAGCACTGAGGAGATAAGGATAAAATGCTTTCATTAAGGCAGTTAGAGCTAGTTTTAGATGGGTTGACCCAGGGAACACTGCCTCTGGGCCACTTTAGCTACAAGCTCAAGGCTTTTGATAGCCCCAGAATTTTAAGGCAAAGGTAATGTTCTCTGTAATGGCAAAAACAGAAAAACCCTGCTTGGGGTTCAGCAAAGAGTTCAGCCTTCACTAGTTTATTCTGATATTGCACATGATGACTTTTTAAATTTCTTCCCAATATCTAATGTATCACATGAGATATCACATGACTTAATGCACAATAAGCAGGAATAAGAAAGGTACCAAATGGTACCTAAGGGTTTACAGTCTTGAGACTGCAGGATCTATGATGTGAACATCTGTTTTTAGATACAGCCTAGGTGTGGCAGGGGACAGACAGGAGAGGTGAGAGCTAGATCTTGGCGCTGTGAGTGGTGTGCCAAGATAACTAGATTTTATACAACGGGCACTCTTCAAACAGTTCTAAGGCAGGGATTGAGCTGGTCAGTTTGCATTATACACAGACCACTCAAGGGAAGGGTGCAGTGTGAACAGAGGGGGACCAGGCTAAAGTGGGGAGACAGTCAAAAGGCAAATGGAAAATTGTCTAGTTTCCCACTTGAATGTCTCCAGGAGGACAGGGATTACGCCAAATTTGTTCATTGCTGTATCTCTAGTGCTCAGGTCAGTGTCTGCTGCCTAGTAGGCCTACAGAGGTTGCCAGAAAAAATTATGCACATTTTAGGAAAGGAAAACACTGTATTAAAATTATAATACTCAAGTCATGCTTGACTTCTGCAATTACAAGAAATACAAGATACAATATACAAAATAAGAAATGTTACTGGTATGTATCAAGTATTACAATTTTAATACAGGAGTTTCCTTTCCTGAAATACATACCCATGTTTTTGGCATCCTCTGTATTCATTATGTGGTTGAATGAAGTAATTTAGTCATTTCTAATGAAAGAGTCAAATCTTGACCAAAGTTTTGATGGAGGGAATTGAAACGTGAGGATGGATTTGAGAAACAGGAGATAAAATTTGAAAGACTCTGGTAGTTGATGGACAAGATGTGGGTGAAAAAAGGGGTCTCAGGTGCTTCCAGGCTCCTGGCCTGAGGAAGATGGGGCAACTCAGGGAGACAGGGATTTGGGGTGCAGTTTAGATTCCTTTGAGACAAGCAGGTGGGAATGTCTAAGATGTGGACCACTGAGCAGCCATGTTGCCCCTTAGCATGCGCTGTTCTCTCTAGATCTGAGCCTTGGATCCGGCTCCTCCTCCCTTCTCCAGAGAAGTCTTTCATGGCCCTATCTAGGCTGGTCAGTTTCCCCAGGGTCTGGTCCCACTCTTCCCCCTCTGGTCTTAGCTAGTAACTCAGCTGTATGGTTTGTGGATTAATATCGGCCTCGAGGGTCAGCTCCATAAGAGCCAAAAGCACGTCTTTCTGTGGTCACTCTCAACTCCTACAATAGGTACATTGTAGGGGCTGTGGTCACTCTTGACTCCTGCAACAGGTATGCTGTAGGGGCTCAATAAATATTTGTCGAATAAATGGTCAAATGAGTGAATGAATGGATGCCTGTATAAATAAATGTATGAACAGCTGTCGGGGCTCCATCTCTTAACATATGGTAGGATTTAAGTTCCAATTACCTTCCCAGATGCAATCAAAGAGGCAGTTTTGCAGAACAGAAATAAGTTAAGTTCCTAGGTTTGAATCGATTGTCCACAACATAGTAAGTTCCTGGTAAAACTTACTGAGTGATTCCTGGCCTTTAAAAAATTATCTTATCCGAATGTCTTTAGGGAAGAAATTCAATGTTTTGGGGCTTCAGTTTTCTTATCCAAATGGGAATAAGAGTACTTATCTCATTTATTTTAAATGAGAATTTGGTGAGATAACATGTTAATACTAGGCACATCATAGGCACTCAATAAATCTTTATGATCAATAACTGGGCGAACCATGTAACAAAAGTCCTCAAGAGTTTGCAGAGGACAATTGATAAGTTATGAGTGCAGAACTGAGAAACCCTGGGGCATTCCAGGCACACAAAGGATACTCTCCCAAACAGCCCTAACCCCTAATTTTCCCTCCGTATTTCTCACTGCCTTTCTGCAGCTGGTCAAACTCCTAGAAAGAGGCTGAATTTCTTACTATAAATAATTCCTAAATATTCTCAGCCATAACTCAAATACAGAGAAGTTACGGAGTTTGTCAATGTATATATGTGTGCGTGTGTGTGTGTTTATGTGTGTATGTGTATGTGTGTGTGCGTATGTGTGTGTATGTCTGCATGTGTGTGCATGTATGTGTGTATATGTGTGTATGTGTATGTGCATGCATATGTGTGTATGTGTTTGTGTGTATATATGTGTGTGTATGGGTGTGTCTGTATGTGTTTGTGTGTATATATGTGTGTATGTGTATGCATGTGTGTGTATGTGTATATATGTGTGTGTGTATGTGTGTGTATGTGTATGTGCGTGCATATGTGTGTGTGTATATGTGTGTGTGTGCATCTGTGTGTATGTGTGTATATATGTTTGTGTATGTGTGTGTATATATGTGTGTCTGTATGTGTGTGTATATGTTTGTGTGTATATATTTGTGTCTGTATGTGTGTGTATATGTTTGTGTGTATATATGTGTGTCTGTATGTGTGTATGTGTGTGTATGTGTGTGTGCATCTCTGTGTATGTGTGTGTATGTGTGTGCATCTGTGTGTGTATGTGTGTGTATGTGTGTGTCTGTATGTGTGTATATATGTGTGTGTATGTGGGTGTATGTGCGTGCATATGTGTGTGTATATGTTTGTGTGTATATATGTGTGTCTGTATGTGTGTGTATATGTTTGTGTGTATATATGTGTGTCTGTATGTGTGTGTATATGTTTGTGTGTACATGTGTGTGTATGTGTGTATATGTGTGTGTATGTGTATATGTGTATGTGCGTGCATATGTGTGTGTGTGTATGTTTCTGTGTATATATATGTGTGTGTGTATGTGTGTGTGTGTTCCACAGCAGTGCCCACCTTGGAACAAACACCCAGTCCAGCCTCTGTCCTTCCTATTCCGTGCACTGCCGTCTTCTCAGCTCTCCCCCTAGGGTCTGACACATAGTAGGTGCTCTATGCAAGTTTGAGGCACGGATAAAGAAACAGAAGGAAAGCAGGGGGAGGTGAGGGAGGCGGGCACAGGGTGTGTGTATGCTCATGCTTTGCTTTCTTTCCAGGCTCGTCATTCCCAACAGGAGTGACCTTCAGGATGGCGCGGAGCATGTGGGAACTGCTAGAGAGGGAGGGCTCCTTCCTCGCCTGAAGCTGCCTGGCACCTTTTATTTATGATAAACACCATGTGCAGCCCTCAAGGTTGGCTCTGGTTTGCTGGATCCTGTTGCCCGCTGTGCTGGAATGTTGATCTTGCAGCTGTTGCTAAATTCCCAGGGGGTCAGAACGCCTCCGGCTATTTGCTAGACTCTGAAGAGTCCAGCCTAGTGAGTGACAGGATTTATTGATCCTCTAACAAATGGTAAGATGAGCAGTAACAGCTCTTTCATTTGTACAGTGCTCTCGAGTTACAAATCTCCCTTCAGACGAGAGCTGTCTCCTGAGCTGCTCCTGGACATCTCAGCACCCACAGCACGGATCTCATTACTCCCTGGGTTTCCACCTTGTCCCTCCTCCTGCCCCCTGCAGCTGTGTAACCTGGAAGCCATCCTAGAAGCCCAAAGTCTGTTGGCGTTGGACCTACCTGCATTCAAAGCCCATCTCTCTCCCTTACTGACTGTGTGATCTTGACTGTATTGTTTTGAATATTTACCTTCTCTTAGCCTCAAGTTTTCCCATCTGCAAAATGGGAAAGTACAGATGGAGCGTACTCATTCAAAGGTCATACTTGCAAAAGATTCTAGCCTAGCATATATGAGAGACTTCATAGACAAAGCCTTTCCCCTCCTTTGCTCATCCATGGTCATATCTCCGAAATTTATAATCATCACGGGCTGGCCACTTTTCCCTTTGTTCTTTCAGGGTCTTAAACCTCGGCGTGCACCAGTATCACCTGGGACATAATTAACGTGCAGGTTTGCAGCCCTGCTCTTTAGGATGTGAATGCCTTCCTGCAGCAGGACCCAGGAGCCTGCACGCGAGAAGAGGGCCTGTGATGTTGCAGAGACCTCCCCAGGAGAAAGCCACATTTCCGGCAAAGACTTGTGGTTTAATTGGAGTGCTCTTGCTCCCTAGCTGACTGGCTTGAGGGTTTGTGGAAGAGGAGGAAGAGGAGATTTTAAAAAGACTGAGCAGATTAGAGAGGAAGAGCCCTTCCACAGTTGTTTCTCACTTGATGGGAAAGGTTGACAAAGCCCTGTTTCTCTTTGCCCAGGAAATGACTATTGTGCTTAGATTGGCAGTGTGTAAGGAGAGAGGTGTGCCATCCTGGTGCAGGGGCTGTGCCCATGGCTCTCCTAATTAAGGGCTGCTGGCACAAGGGTGTCCTGGCATTGAAAACTCCCTTGGGGGCAGCCACGTTTCTAAACGCCACCAGTTAGTTTCTGGAGCTCCAAGGAAGGAGCTCCTTGAGGGTTCCGGGGGACTTTGTTCTAGAAAATTATTTGTATCTCCTGATCAGCCTCAGGGAGCCATGGGGGGGAGGACGAGGGGCTGTCAGCTTCCTTGGTCCTCCTGAGCCTCCAGAATCCTTTGAGTGGATAAACCGCTAATCCTGTTTCCTTCTCTCTTCCCTCCTGAGGGAAGACTCTGAGGGCAGCTTCCAGGATGGGAATAAAGCGACCGATAGGGAGAACAGGAGGGGAGGATCTGAACACAAACCCCAAAGGGCAGATTCCAGATCTGATTTTCCCCCGGTCTTGGCCATTTTGCTGTTTTTCCCCCTGGTCTTAGCCTTGAGAAGGTAAATATTACCTAAGAGAAGGTAAATATAAAAAATAATATAGTCAAGTCATTTGCTGTCCATTTATTTTATAAAAAGCTGAGAGAGAGGGAGAGAGAAAAGGTTTAGGAGTTAGAGGGCTGTGGGAGGGCTGGGATCTGAAGTCTCCTGTGCAGCCGTGGGAGGAGCCAGCCCTCTGGCTGGGACTCTCCAAGGCTGGGCTTCATCTTCCAGCTCAGAGTGTCAGGTCCTTGTCCCCATCCAGCAGCATGACTCAGGAGTCATCAGAAAAAAAATAAATAACGTAGGGGAAATATGATATTCCCTGCTGCGAAGTTCTCTGCTGCCCGGGCTTCAGTGCCCGGTAAAGTGAGGTCTCATGAAAGGTCACTTCTGATCCTATCGGCTTGATGGCTCACAGCCATCATAGCAGGACCTGAGGCCACTTTCAAGATTTCCAGCCTCTCCTCAGACACCTCACTAAGTGGTATGATACAAAGGCTGTTTTATTTTACTTGTTGTATAATTGTATGCCAAGGCTTAAGGCCTATAAGGTACAGATATATGCATGTATATAACATATAATACACATGCATGTAGACTCATGGTTCTGTGTGTAAATACATATCAAATGTGTTTAGTGCATATATTTCATGTCTAAATATGTGTGTGCCTATATACATAGGCATTAACACACAGACCTACAGCGTCTACAGATGTGTCCATACCCATATATAAAAGCCATCTGTCCTTGGGAGTCCCAGGGGTGCCTCAGGGTCACTGTGGGCTGCCAGGCCCCCTCACTGCATTCTAAGACATCACGCTGGAGCCTCTTAGACCTACGTCCCCATTAGCCTGCCCTCCTGGCCTCTGCCTAGCACCCTGTCACCCTGCCAGTGTGTCTGCTGCAGCTCACTTCAGGCCATGGTGCTGGTGGGAGCGGGGCCCTCTCTCTGTCTCTCCTGACTCTGAAGGGGCCACACCACAGAGCCACTGGGATGCTGAGAGCTTAGGAGGCTGGCTCTTCAGTCCTTCATGGTCCTTTTCTCCCTGAGCAGGGTGGGGGCAGAGCAATGTTGTTGACGTGCATGGCTCTATTCCCCTTCAGGACCACAGCTGAGTCTCCCTTGCAGGCCAGTCCCCTGCAGGAGCCTCCTGGAACCCCTCAGTGCAGAGATCCCTGACTCATGCTGCGTCTGTCCCCACAGAGCCACAGGCCTCCGCATGGGCCCTGGGGTGTCTGAATGCTAAAATTATCATGTGGAGGTTGCTTTTATCCTTGGAGATATCTTGGCTCCATTTAGATAGTGCATGGAAATCCCACCTTGCAGAGATAAGGGTGAGATTAGAAACAGAGAATGCAAGGTGCCTGGACAGCACAGTGTGGTGACTGGACAGCTCGGTGTGGTAAATGAGGGGTGGCCTTATTGCTCTCATCTCATGGCTGAAGAAGCAGAGAGGTGAATGGACCTGGTGTCACCCAGAGACACCCAGATGTCACTCTGATGTCAAGTGGAACCCTGAAGTCAAGCCCAAGTTTGCCTCATGACCTGGAAACCAAGGGCCTTGTCTCCACACAGCCTCTTTGTGCAGTGGCAGAACTGGGATACGCTGGTGCCCCGGTCCGCGGGGCTAGTTCAGCAGGGAGACCTAGGGCATGAGGCTGAGAGAGTGAGAGAAACAAGAGACACGAGGAACGGAGAGCAAGACAGGATTCTGATCAAGCTCCCCCAAAACTTTATTTTTTAACAGCTATATAAACACAAGCGGAGGGAGGAAGTGTGCTGGGGGTATGAGAGGGTGGGGAATTCCTGGAGCAGGTGTGGTAATCCAACGGTCAGGATGTTCGTTTCACCTAGGGCAGTAACCTTCCAAGCACTTGACTTTTTTTTTTTTTTTTCTTTTTTATTTATTTTTTATTATAGATAAAAATATGCACCATAGATGTGGCCGAACCCATCACCCTCCCTCCACCCAAGCCTCCCCCCTCCCTTCCCCTTCCTTGGTCCTTTCCTCATAGTCTTGTGGTATAGTTGGGTTATAGCCTTCATGT